>JAODIE010000007.1:7922700-7979440 GCA_027575565.1 Diploeciton nevermanni
GAACACAGAAGATACGCGGAGGTATTCTTCAGTACAACTCTTCAATAACCTACTGTTATGTTCTGTGTTCCTAGTAGAGATCGTATGAATAATTTTGCTTTCTACATACAAGAAAACGATGAATTTGAATTGTTACTACCAGGAACACAGAAGATACGCGGAGGTATTCTTCAGTACAACTCTTCATTAACCTCCTGTTATCTTCTGTGTTCCTAGTAGAGATCGTATGAATAACTTTGCTTTGTACTTACAAGAAAACGTTGAATTTGATTTGTTACTACCAAGAACACAGATGATTCGCGGAGATATTCTCTTTTACAACTCTTTATTCACCGGCTGTTATGTTTTGTGTTCCTAGAGGAAAATTACAAATAATTTTTGCTTTAAGTTGGTTTAGTGTTTAAATATAACTGTTATGTTACATTTAGTATTATGTTATTTTAGACATTGTTTTTTTGTGGTTTTTTTATTTTATTCTAAAAATAGATATTAATTAATTCTATATTTGTTACTTAATTAGCGAAAAAAAATTTCGTAAAAATTTTAGAGTAGTTTCCCTTCTAGATATGAGATGGGACTAAGTTCGTTTTTCTGCTGGTTTCTTGATGTGTTCATGTGCATAAGTAATAATCGTAGAGGAGTCAGCCGTCCGGGCTACCGTCCGGAGCCAGTCCCTTCATGTGCTTCGTTATGCTGCCGTACAAGAAGCCGATTTAAGTCCTGGTTAAAAATCTGCTTTCCTTATTCACCTGGATATCAATAACTTGGCACAAAATCGGCAAATTATACTTTACATTTGGCCAGTAACATACTCAATATTTTATTAATAAACTTTGTATAAAACGTACTAATTTATTTATACAATTCTTTACATCCATGTGCAAAAACATATTATTTAAACATGTCAAGAATTTCTTCCAAAGTTTTTCCTTTTGTTTCAGGTACAAACATAGCAATATATAAAACACCAGCTAAAGTAAATGCTGCAAATCCAACGAATGAAAGATACATTTCAATGTAATTCTGAACAAAATAGAAATATTCTACAGCCGCGGTGGCAACCAGACAATAATAAACATCAGTAACACCAAGTCCAATTGATTTGACGCTGGTCGGAAAGATTTCTCCAAGCATTACCATCGGAATTATGGTCAACCCTATACTATGTAAAATGATATAGGCTATCAATGTGGTAGCAGGGATTATTTTAAGAGATGATATATCCAGCTGTGTTTCCTCTAACAAGTATAAATAAATTGCCATACACGCAGAGGCCAATCCTGTTCCAATAGTTGATATCATAAGTAAGGGTTTTCTTCCCGCTTTATCTATAATAAATGACGATGCGCAAGCCATTACAAGTTGAATAGTAAAATAAATGATCACAACATAAGGAGTATGTAAAATATATGGAGCATAATATAAAAATGCTGTAATACCACTGAATTGTTGAATTGTTTTTAGCGCAAATCCCAAAAACAATGCTTTCCTATTGCTTGCCACTGTAAATAAATCTGTGAAACGTCCTTTTTGTTCCAGATCTGTTTGCATAACATTCACAATTCTTGTAAACTCTTCATCGATGTTCTCCTCACCTTTGAGTTTTCGTAAATTAGATTTTGCTTCTTCGTATTGACTTTTTGCTATGAGGTAGTAAGGACTTTCTGGTGCCCATATGAATAATGCAAGCAAAAGAATTGAAAATGATGATGCAATTAAAGCTGTTATATATATGCTCAAATATTGGCCAAGTCCATTAATAATTACCGTTCCAAGTATTGCCCCAATTGATGGAAGAGATCCAAACAATCCTCGTACATTTACATCAGCTATTTCACTGATGTACACCGGGCCCGCAGTAAAGATAAATCCATCAGAAAATCCAGCTATAAATCTAGCAATATATAATATTGCAGGGTGTGTGGCAAATGCAATCAACAACCAAGCAATAAATTGCGGTATAGTAAGAGCTAGAATTATTGTTTTCCGACCAATTTTATCCGAAACGATGCCTGCAATGAATCCAGAAGGGATGCTTGCAAAGATTTCCAAGACCGAAATCCACATGGCTTCGTCTCCAGTTACCTCTACATGTGAGCCATCTTGAAGTTTAGGAATGGATAGTGTGGGCCATCCCAAATGTAATCCATACATTATAAATAAAACGTTTACTGAAATTGTGTATTTATATATTCATTTTCGTTGAGAAATTTGCCCAACCTGATAATGCACTGTAATATTGCAGCCATGTTTTGGGAAGATATTTTTTTGATTTGATAGTTTCTATTGTAGGAAATACTGTTTGCGTCATTTCTTAGTTTTAAGTATTACCAGCTATACTAGACTATCTAGTTTCTCATTCAAAATTTTCATTTTCTGTAAGTGTTTTAATTAGGTTAAATTCTATAGATAAGTCTTGCATTATTTTACAGGAATTTGCGAATAGGTAAACAAATTCTAATTGCAAGTTGTTGTAATCTAGTAATTATATTAGTAAAAATTGTTTTTGCAAGATTTGAATTTATGTATAGGTCATTTGGTTTTAGTCGATGGCTTTATTTAGCATCATAGAAAACATTGTAATATAAAACGTTATCTCTAGGGAGAAATGTTGGTCATCTATTGGTGAGTAAAAACTTTAAACTAAAAAGATGCTGCTATGATCTTCAGTTGAGGGCTGGTTCAACTATGACGTAAATAGTTAATAATTTGTAATAATAAATTGCAACGTAATTTCTTTCTTTTTTTCTTGTCGTATTAAAGGCTATTGCAGCCTGTTTAACGGTCGTATTGCAGCAGTTGAACCGGAAGTCCACGATTCTCGCCATCTCTTTGGAAAGTCTACCTGGTAGTCTCCTACCTCATCTTAGGATTCCATCCCTGACTATTTTTACAAGCTCATGTGATCCTCTCCTATCAATGTGCTTGGTCCAATGTTTGCGGCGGGTTCTTATTAATCGTATGTTGGCTGTTATATCGCAGGTCTCTCTATTTTCTTGTGTCTGGCTTTGTTCCGAGGCAATTTAAATACTTTGAGCTGTCTAAGAAAGTATAAAAAAGTGTAGATGCTGATATGAACGCATATTCCAAACAAATATACCTTATGTTTATAAAAATTTACTAGAGTATTGTCGGATGTAGTTACAAAGTGTTTAAGATTCAATCTTTAAACTCTTAAAACAAATTTTATAATTTTCAAAATACTCATTCCCGATAGAAGAAACAGCCGAGCACCCTCTACTTAATAGAACTAATCTAGAAAATATTTAAATTGGGAACAATCACAAATTATTATCATACTGAAGAAAACGTCTTAACAAGTGACTAAAAGTAAGTGTTATAGTGAAATTTTATCAACATAATGAATATTAAATACTTCGTAATCATACTCAACAATACTCTAAATATACATTTGAAGTGTAGCAACAATATTTCTATTTGAGTCTGCTGAGTAGTCCAATGCATCACTACTTTTCGATATTTAGTCAAGTGTCGCTAATGTCATATCAATTAAAAATTTCTTGGGTGTATTTAGTAAAAAATTGTTTTTAGGTATGCTTAATTTTGCTGGTATCAATCATTTATCGAAAAACATAAACTCGTAATATTATGTATTTTGTATAAACTTTCAAACTTTTATTTAGTAGCGCCAAATTATTTTAATATAGGCAACAACTAATACTCATAAGGTTAGCTAAAAATAAATGTAAAAATCAATCCTGGTCGGATAATCATCCCAAAGTGCGGTGAGCTGGAGTTATTATTTCACAGAAACAATATTTGGTAAGTTGCATAACATAATAATGAGGCTTTCAATCTACAATATATTTCCCATCATTCAAATCCTTATGAAAACAATCTCCAGTGCCTGCTTGCATGCAATTTATGTAATCAATGTAACTTTCTTAAATTTTCTTATTATAGATACAGCCTTCTCCCTAAAATGTTTTCTACTGTACAACTACGATCAATTGCTCTTTCGGGAAAAGCGAGATGCCCCATGATTAAATTCCGTTATGGTCCTGGTAGGGAAAAGACTTCGGCGGCTTCATCTCACTCATCTCGTTCTAGTCCACAACAGCAGGCTAGTGGCCAAGTAATTTATGACTTCCAACTTCCACAAAGATATAGAAGGACACCAATTGATGAGAAAGAATGTGATGCTATCAACAGTGGTGGTGCTTACTAAATTTTATCCAGACATATTTTACAGTACAAACATTTTCAGCTACACTATAATACTGAAATTAGGCTTGAGTTGATACAGCTATATAGTGAAATATGTATGATTTTATTTATTGTATAGCTTTGCTATATGTGATCAAGGGAAGTATTTAATTCATACAAATAAAAATGTTGAATTGATGGTTTCATTTTCAGTTGAAATTAAATCATTTCATTTGAATATTCTTGAAACTAGCTTGGAGGCAAAGACCAGTTATGGTTTATTAGAACATTTAATATGAACATTTTAGAGTTTTCATGTACTTTTAATATATTGGAAATTATGTATTGTGTTCAACTGACTTAGAAACTATAAATAAAAACGGCTAATGCTACTATCAAAAAAGGATTAAAAGCCCAATAGCAAAGGTATTAACACTCCTCAGGGATGGAATGCCAAAAAAGAATATTATGTTCAATTGGTTGCCTTCAGTAATTGATTTGGGGTGAAAATAAAATATCTCACACAGTTGGGCCCATCATTAATCCTTGAATACTAAATATAATCTAATGCAATAACAAGCAGAACAATTTGATAAAAGATATGTATGATTTATTTCACCTAAAAATATTGAATTACATTAAACCAATCATAACACAAGTAGTACCTTTCACCACCATTAAAGCTTTATAAATCCAATAAATCATTTTAAGTTACACCAATTTGTTCCTCAATTTCATTTCAAAGAACTGAAACAAACTTCAGAATACCATTTCTTACTTGCTATACAACTGGCATTGACACAATGTGGACACCTGTTTAAAAACTTGCTTCCCACACCAACACCACTTGTCAAATGCTGCTTAACCAAATCTGTCATAGCATCAATAAATAATGGATGGTCATTAGGAGCTGGAACTCTGAAGATATTTTTAACGCCTAACTCTTCTCCTAATTCCTTGCAATACTCTATATCCATTTCATGCAATGTTTCAATATGTTCATTGACAAATGCAATAGGCACAAGAAGGAATGTTTTCTTTCCTTGCTTAACATATCCTTTAATAGCATCATCAGTAAAAGGTCCTAACCACGGCAAAGGTCCTACTTTCGATTGCCATACCAATTGATATGGATTACAATATCCTAATTCTTGCATGACAAGGTTTACTGTTGCACCGACTTCTGATGGATAAGCATCTCCGCGGTTTACGGCTTTCAAAGGCAGTGAATGGGCAGAGAACAAAATTATGGCTTCATCCTTCAAATCCTTGGGAACTTTATCAAGTTCCTTTTTGATTAAATCAGCAAAGGTTTTCACAAGAAGTGGATGAGTAGCCCAACGATCAATAACGCTTAGTTTTAAGTCTTTTGGTAGGTCGCGTTTCTTGTAAAATTTGTAAATTGCATTAAAACTTGACCCACTTGTGGCACAGGAAAATTGCGGATATTGCGAAAAAATTACGGCGCGGTTGACACCGTCATTTTCCATTTCTTGCATTGCATCCTCAGTAAAAGGTTCCACATATCGAAATCCAATATAATGTTTGTGTGGAGCAGATTCCGGGCATTGGACATCAAGCTGTTTGCACAATAGTTCACCCTGTTTCTGTGTCCATTTGTAAATTGGTGAACCACCTCCAATCTCCTCATATTTCTTCATAACTTCAGGTGTTCTTCTTTTTGCAATCCATGGACCCAAGTGATCTTGCATTAGAGGGAACTGAATCATATCACGATCAGTCATGATCCTTAAAAGGTAATCATGGACTTGTTCAACTTTTTGTGGACCTCCCATGTTCAACATTATAATACCTGTTTTGGGTTGCATTGAGGCATATCTGATTTGATTTAATAAAATATTTACTGAAGATATCAATTTGTTTGATTGCAACATTTTAACTGAAATTTGAGTTATATTTGACTTGAAGTTATACAATATGTGAATTGTTCAACTTACTGTGAATTTAGTTTGTTTTTGATTAAAATATCTCTTTGTGGTTTAAGATAATGCCTTGTTTTAGAATGCTTGATGTATGAAGAGAGTGAAGGCAAGGAACACAATATGTTGACCTTATTTTTACATGCAAATGCTAGAAGAAAAAAAAATTTTCACGCTCGACGCTCTCATAATTTTCCAATTGATTGTCATTAATTACCTGGATTGCCCGTTACAATTACATCTAGCCATGTAAAGTTAGATTTCGTTTATCCAAAGTGTGTTATCATTTTCAGCGATTACGTACACGGTCGGTAAGCAAATGTTAACCTTATAATTCTGTTAACAAAGTTGCATACATTTAGAAAATAATTTTAAAAAGTATCAAACTAGTTAGATTAATAAACTAAGCCATTAAACTATTTTTGATCGAAAATGCGTATTTGTAGACTATTTAATACGTTATTTATTTGTTTTTATACATTAACATATTTATTTAACACTGATTCCTTGAACTTGACACAAAACACAAAAATTCTGCGCAATTAAAGTTTCTCTCTGCTTTAATACTTTTAAATACCTATTCACACAAATAGGTTTGTGTGCACAATTTCTTTAATTAAAATATAGAAAATGTCTCATTACACTATTTCACAACAATAATTATTCTTACATTCACATTTTCTTGGAAGATAAAGAAAACAAAGGCGACATGCGCGCATCACGCCAAGTTACTTTGGTCATGGAAAAAGTAATTTTATTCAAGAAAAAAACGTGAGTATTAGTATTGATATAGTTATTAACACGTCTGTTAATTGCATGTGGTGTTGGTAGAACTGTGAGAATCCTGCATCTCTCAATAGCATCTGCGACGACCGTGTTTGGCTCGCAAGCAATTATCAACTCTTTCTTCGTTGATTTCTGCTCAAACATGTTCAGATATCTTTTCTAAAATTAATAAACGTCTGAGTTGCTGAATGGCAGAATGATAATTACTGTTCCACTAAACAAACACAATGCTAAGTAGAGTAGTATATAAATTCATGTTGAATCAATATGAGGCTTAGAAAGGTGGTAAATGTTGTTGTAGAAAGAGTAATAGCGTAAACATACGTTTGCAATTATTTTAGTTTCAAACTTGGATTAATAAAAAAGGTAATGTTTAATTTAACTCATAATTATTAAGTTTTGAACAAAGCAAATTTATAATAGTTTTTACAATTTGCTTTAAAATGTCATAATTAATTACCATGTCGTTTTATTGTCTTTTTATTTAATTTTTTTGTTTTGTGTACTATCTGAATGATTAGTTTGAAACATCTCTTTCTAAGCGACATACATTATTCTCATTTTATGAAAATTTTTTCTTAATATAAATCATAGCATTGACATTTTTATATAAATTATAAAGAGATTTTCTTTCAAAATGTTTTGGTATTTATGCTATTTATGCTTTGATCAATTTGCACAAGTATATTAATCTATCTTGTTTGTCGCAAACATTTTTTTGTTTGTATCAAATTTAATTTGTTACACTTTTCTTATGTTTGTTTGTTTGCTTATCTATATTTAGATGAATATTCAACAGATATGGCTCTCAGTTATATTCGTCTACATTGGTTGCATCAAATTAACTGATTCGCAACAAGACCATTCTCATCATCTTAAAGAACAAGCCCCAACAGACGCAACTTTTAGTGAACGCTATCACCGTCTCTTGCATTCTCACAGTCCATTCGGAGTTTTATCCAAATATTTCCTCCGCAACCGCGCACAAGAAGAAGGACATGCGCGAAAAAGAAGACAAATTACTTCATCAATGCAACAGCTAATAAAACTCTCCGAGCATCAACAACAGCAGCAATCACAATTTAAGCAGCAAAATGAACAAGTACAACGCACACTTTTTAATGAAGCCAAAGCGCGGCAAACAAGACAGCCGCAGGTTTATTCCGGTGGCTTCTCAAGTTGTCCCAGGCACTTCCAGAAACCTCTAGCAAATTATTATCAAGGTGCTTTAAGTCTCACAACTAAGAGTAATAAATTGGCCTTAGCGCCTTTAGCGCAATATAATAATGATTATGGTTTTCATGGAAAACCGGATGCTTTAAATAACTATTATAAAAAGAAAGCAAAATATTACAGAAGGCATGGAAGTAGAAAACAACAACAATACCAACAATTTAAGCCATATTCTTCTTTTGGAAATATATCTGAATTCGGCAGAATTAATAAGAAACATGATGCGTCTAGGCAGAGAGAAAATGTACCAAAAACTAGACCACCAAAGAGAAAGTTTAGACCATCTAATGTTCAGTCTTAAACGTATTTTAATGTTTTATATATTTATTAAATATGATTGACTATTAATTGAATTTGAATTGCATTTATACGTAATTTGATTACATTGCATAGTTATTTTAATTGATATTTGTAAAGTATGTCATATCTGATATCATTACTGTTATAGGGTATATTAAATTAAACTAAATTAAATTATGTTGAGCCAAATTGGCGCTTTTTGTTAGTTTCTAAATATTAGTGTCGAACTGGAATCAAAATTCGTTTCAATTGAAGAAGACCGTAGAGTGGCAAAAGGTAAAACCAATATAAAATAATGTTTAGATTTGGCGATATTTTTTGCATTTATATATCACTTTCTTTTAATTACGTCAAAATTCTATAATATTGTCTCTTAAACAAAGACAAACTCAACGCGTGTGTTGTTTTTTACTATTGAACAGTGTACTTAATGATGCATAAATAAATATGTGTTGTGTTGATATAAGTTTATATTAAGATGTATTAATTATTTATTAATATAAAATAAATGTACATCAACATAATTTATTATATTTATTATTACATTATTTACAAAAATTCCATAGGAATTAAAATCAATTGTAAAATTGCACATAATAGAGATTAAAAATGCATATCCGTCAATTTAGGGTCCTAATAATATAATAAATAACTAATTTCTTCCAATTATTTGTCTAATTATTAAATTAATGCAGGCCACTCAGCTTCCTCAATATATTTCGGATACAGCGATTGATAATTTCTTCTACGTTCAACTTTTGTATCTTCACTTGTAAGCTTGTTAGCTCTCGAAAGACGCACAATAGGAGTATCATCAGAATCAAATCTAACATCTTGAATTTCCTCCGCACTTTTCTTGACCTTGCTTTTTACCAACTCTGCTTGAACGTCTTCCACTCTGTTGATAGGAGCTAAAATATCACCATCCTTTATTTGGTCTTCATTTGAAGAAAAGGTTGTTGTTTCAATTAGTACAGCAAACAAAACATGATTGTAATAAATCATCAAAATGCACAGAAGAAAATTCTGGAAAATGTTTAAAAAAATGTTATTTGCTGAAAGTTTAATATTTAATTTGATCTTGCCTTCCGAATGGGACTCATGATATTGTTTTCCTTGATTTGTTGTAGGTGGTTGACTTGGCTGTGGAGGATTTACAGAACGATTGAATTACTTAAGATACTCCTCGGTTTATATATACTTTACATTTGTTTATCCGAATCAAAACTCACAAATGACACACGACATGTTAATCTAGAAAAGTTGATGAGTCAATTCCAGCTGCATTATTCAGATGAAAAGCCAACAATTTCTTTGTTGATCTATTCAATAATCACATGCAAATCAACATAAATTAAATAGAATGTTATATTCAAAGTATCTCTTTTACACAAACATAACGCCAAATGTTAATTACAAGAAGATATAATCATTACCACTCTAAATTCTAAACTCATCTTAGATTTTTAACTACTTCAATAAAACATTCCGCTTAAATAATTACAAATCGTAGTTTAGAAACCAAAATATTTAGCATTTGTTAGCAACTACGATAGCAGACATAATTTTAGTCTAACAGTTTAAGGAATATTCCTCAACTTAGAAGCTACCTGCAAAATAGATGATTGTATGTAACCGGTACCAAATAGTTGCCTGCAATTTTCACGAAAGGAACATGCAAATGCTCATTGAGCAAGCCACGTTTGAGAGCATTTAGCATTAAACACGAATATGTGATTTAGTTATGCACTTGCGCTACGTGTTAAAGCCTTATTTATTAACACATGATATTGTCTAATTTATATATTAAATACTGCCTATAACGGGAGTACCTAAAATAATTTTTTATATAGCAGAAATTTACGTCATTGTGTAACATGTTTTGCTTGAGTAATCTATTATTTGAAATTAACACTGTCAAGATCAGGCAAAGATTTACAATTCTTATTAAAATTTTGCTATTATTAGACTGACTAAATGCAAGTGCGTATATGCAGCATTTAGCAATAAACTAATGTCTTTTACTTATTTCTTTTTTAAAAATCAAAATAAAATTAAGATAGTGATTAGACACGAATAAACAAGAAACAATACAGAAGAATGTTGTAAATTTTCTATACCAAATGTTACTATTTTATATTTAGTTTTATTATAGTTAAACTATAGTTGAAGCAAGTTGATTTCATAGGTATGACTTTGAATTTAGTTGCACAAAACTAATTTCTATATAAAACTGTAAAAGTATGACATTTAAAATCCAACAACGGTCATAATTTTGGAGTTCAATTAAAGTTTATTGCGTTTTGTACAACTTCAAAGCCACACTTATGAAATCAAACTGCTTCGACTATAGTTTTAATATAATTCCCAGAAACTGTCATAGTTAACATCATATTATAAATATAGAAAAATTTTGTATTGCAAGATTTTCTTGTAAAAATTGCCATAAATAAATAATGAGGTTTTTAAACACTTAAATGTTGAAGCATTTAAAAACGACAATTAAATGTTAATTAAATGGTAGAACATACAAAGCAAAACATTTATTTCATTCACTTCGCTTTCGTTAATAACATACATTTCTCATCATAATACATGTGTAAACAATTCTAATAATATTCTTGTATAGATATATAATTGTATATGAAGTAGTTGTTCAGCAATCAATTTTCTCACATCATCACTCTCGTCAACATTCACATTATCTTCGCAATTATTCAAAGTTCAATAAGTATATAATTATTGGTTAATAAAATATATATCCATAGTATCAATTTCTAGTATATTGCAACATTTCAATCTCAATTCTTTGCATCAATTTCAAATTATTATCATCACAAACCAAAATTTTCAATTTTGATACATTTTCCTCTTAAGCAAAATCATTCAATAGTATTTAAAATTGTTGCGTCTCATGGCATATTAAAAAGTGCTACTATTGTTAATTTCGTTCCATATCAATCTTAATCTTTGATTCTTTAGTTAACAAATATTCTGTTTGCGCTTTGTTTGATTTCTGCCTACTTATGATTTTTATAAGACATCGAACAGAATTAAAAGCTCTCAATGTTCTACTTGGTTCTACATTATTAACGTAGTTAGTCTTGTTGGTTTCAGCGTCGTACATGGCAAATTGAATTGGTTGTGTGCGTTGCAGCTATGCTTTTATCGCCAATCTTGCCATACAAATACAACTAGGATAGTCTACCTGGCGTGGTACAATACAATAAGCCTCGATAATCATATTAGGACACACTTGATCGCTCAAATAGTTTAACACATCCCGACAATCCATTTTGCTCATTAATCACTCACGAAACAATCAAGCAATCAACTAATACAATACAAATCGCACTCTCCATTGCGTGTGTGATTCTACCTAATTGCGTTACAGTCCGATTTCAATCAATAAACATTCAACCATATATTTAATGTAATAATGTGTTGCTACATTAATAGATGTTTACTATTCTTAGATGTTCAGAATAATTATCCTTTAATTTCCCTGTATCTTATTAGTGTTGATTATAGGTGTGGCGAGCTGCGAATGACAGTAATTAACACAATGAGATACAAATATAATGAACATTCAATTAACACAAATAATAATAGAAAGTATAATTGCACATAATTGTGCAACTTTACGAACTTAAACAAACATTGCTAACAAATATCATTGAGATCTATTTGATTTAAAAATTCTGATTATATTTTAAGCACTCCACAAATTTCTCAAAGCAGTTTAGTTATTAGTCACTTACTCAATGATACAATTGTGATAAAATGTGATTACGATATGGATTTGTTTTAGATTTCAGCTTCTACATGTAGGTTATCATGGAGTCTAATTCAAATATGCACAGGCTTCTAGATACAAAACTATAAACTACCAAACTTTACACTATAGTGTTGGTTTTTGTTACACGCTAGATGAGCAATTTTTTTAAATTGATAATAGTTAATTGTTATATGATATAATGTCAATTGGATACTCGGTGACTGTAGAATATTGTTTATCGTTGATTGATGTCTTCGACGTAACTCCTACGAATATATCTGGTAATTCACTCCAGAATATATTACAGATTAAAAGCTTAATCTTAATTGATTGCGATTATAAATGGTATGTTTTTAGTGAATGGTTTGAGCTTGTTCCTCCTCAGATATATGGCTTACATGATGCCCATTATTATGAATTTGAAAGAACCTTTTGCACAATTCCATTATCTTAAGAAATTCATATGTTGCATATGTAAATTTGAACTTTTTTTTACATTTTGTATGGCAAATCTAATATTTCATTTCTACCAATGTAAGTTCTGTATTGTTATCTCGTAAATCTAAGGTATTGTCCTATTTTGTTTGTTGTTCAATACATTGTATTTATTTTGCAACTGAAAAATGTACTATTGCATAATTTGGCTTGATATTTGAAAAGGTGTATGATTTTTTACATTGATCAATTGTCGATAAATATTTAAAAAAATTCCTAGCCTCTCTTCAAACTGCCAAAAATATTGTACAAGCATGAAGCGTCAAACCTCACTTTCTCTGCCACTCATTTCCACTAATTTATAAAAATAAATAAATACTATATGCTCAATCAATCTACATGCAGAATTTGAGCATCAAAAATAGTAGAACTTCAGCGAACTTATTTGATTTAGCTCACTACAGCAACATATCTTTTCCTCACTCATCCACATCATTGAATCTCATGAGTAGCAGCAGCAATTCATACAATTACAGCCGATAACAATTATTGCATACGTCTTTAGTTTAACATGATAATTATACACAATTAATCGAAGCACAATGCGCCACTTTTCCTCATTCAGTATTCGATACAAATTACTTCAATTACTCTCCCTAGTCTGGTCGCAGCTGACCGCAGCACAAAAACATTTATCGTATTATTAACAGAAGTGAGTACGCTATACTAAGACACGACTACCGCTTTACTTAAATTTACCAAATGTAGCGTTACTTTGTTTAAATGTAAATAAAGTTGTGAGATTCCGATCTCACCTATGACGAATACAATACAATCTATACACTACATAATACAATTAAGAAAATCACATAATCACAATACATTGCACAGTGAGAGCGATAATGAAACACACCGGATGATAACTGGCTAATGCAATTAATGCTTCATGACGTAGATTTTGTTTAACATAAAGCTGATGATCCAACATTAAATATCTGCAATATCTGTTTGCTATTTTTTGTTTATAATTGCCGATTATACGGCAAGACGGCCCCGCGCTTGTGTTTAATGTAATTAATACAATGTCGTTTCGTAGCCTACTTGAACGCGTCCGCCATGCTTTCTTCCTAATAATTTTTGATTTGCATGTGTGGTGAAATTTTCAATCGTGGGGTCAGTCTTATTTCATATTGGCGCTCCACTGATAAAAGCAAGCGGACGATATATCACATGGAATAAGAGTACGGGTGCTACATTTACAATAATCTAACTTCACACATACTTTTGCTAACTGCCTAATTTGTATACCAACCAATACCTCGAATCAATATTGTCCATGTTACAAGATTCAAACTTTTTTCGGTATCTCCTTATTCATTGTGACTTCAGCGTCTCTGCGGCGTTCGCAGTTTGTATATCAGGGAAAACTTGAACGGAGTTAATCGAAGAATCGACTTGACTAGATTAAAAAGAACTGTGATATTCGATTAAAAATAGCGTCGTTTAGAGTCGTTCTGTTGACCAATATCAGTCTGACGTTTGTCAAGTTATGGAATGTGGTGGAAAGTGGGTGCTATTCAAGGATCAGCAGTAGCTAATGGAACGCCCACCAGTGCCACCGATAGATGCTTCACGTGTGTTTGCCACGTGTTGCTTAGTTGGAAGAACTTGACGCCTGTCCATTCTGATCCATCGATAATTACTAGGAACAGAAATAGAAATGAATACATTTATCGATTGGAATATTTAAAAGAAGTTACTTCTCATTGGTGAGGAGTTTGATCCTTTCGCGGAACAAATGAAACGCGATATTGAATCAACGGTGTGCGACCGCGGCTCAGTATTGTCTTTGTCCTTCTTTTTGCCCAGGCGCATTATTTTCTGTTTCTTCTCTTTACTGGCCATATGAATGGCTAAGGTGAGCCCTGGCAAGGCCTGTAAGCCACGCAGTAGACCACGCATAGATGTCTTTCCGTCCGGTTTTGCTCCCTTGTCTTTTTCGCCCTTTTCTGTTGACTTGGCTCCTGGCAGTTGCCAGTAGTCAAGTTGTAACTCCAGAGGTTCCCAAGGAGTCTCCCTGACCTATTAGGAAAAAAAAAACCGTAATTAAAAATAATCCCCTTTATTCGAGAAAATAACAAAATCAAAATAAAACCAAACCTGTACATTTGGGGATGATGGAGGCGTAAGTGGAGGCGGAACTGGTTGACTTTGACACAACAAATCATCCAAATCCACCGACAATGAATGCGCAGTATCCGAAGGTCCTACGCGTACTTCGCTAACAAACGGAATGAAGAGTTGACTTGAATCGTCCTGGAAGGTAAGCATTGCTTCAGCTAATGGCAATTGTGTAATGGGACCAGCCCCATTGACGTAACGCAAAATCCGCGATACGAGTTCGTCTTTATTGGTATCAGCTTCTGGTGGAAACAGCGAACAGTAGCCAGTGTCCAGAGCAGCCAGTTGGCGCGTGACCAAAGATGGTTGACCTGTAACAGAAGACAACCCCTTTTTGTTATTAGTGGAATACAACTCGTTTTAATGGATATGCCGCAATCCAGATGGAACAATCCCACCGCAGCAACATTGCGAAACAGCGACAAAGCAGGAGTGAATGAACGAAAATACGTGTGATGAATCACGTCACAGTTCAGCGCGTTTATCAAACATTCTAGACATGACACGACACATAGATGGTGGAAAAGCGCGTGAAAGAAACGAGGCGAAGTAAGCAAACGCGAACTAAATCGATATACTATTTGCTTAGTGCGAGTTATTTTATTTGACTTTGATTTCCAATTAACCAAAACTATTCACACTCACCCAAAGGTGCGATGTATATTCGAATGTGTCCGATCCAATCAGGCGTTTTATTGGATAGCAATTCGACGTACGGTCGGAGGGTCCAGCCAATCAAAGAATCACCGCCGATTAGAACCAACTTGATTGGAGTTTGTGGTTTCCCACAACTGTTGCAGTACTTGTGGATCTTAGCGAAGAGCGTGGTTAATACAGAACGCACTTCTGGTGCGGAGTGTGGATTCATTACACGCTGAAACTGTAGCCTTGGAAGAAGCGGCGCTACCAGTTGGTCGGAACCGGACACTAACACGATGTGATCAGGTAAAGTATTTTCATCCAAGGGAAGAACGCGTGAAACTGTTTCAAGGAAAGATTTCCTTGCCTATAAACAAATAAAAAGATAGATAAAATTTAAAACTTAATTATCCTTGAATTTAATAAAATTTTACGCGCGCCAGTCATAAATTTTCTTAATTTTAGTTAACTGTAAAAGTGTTGGCGTTGTTTCAAATGTAGATCACTTACGACAATCGTCTCCGGTGTGGTGGCAACGATGCTAGGAGTGTCAGTCCCAATACTCAACGAGTGTTTCTTTTTACCAGTCGATACCGATGTGCGGAAAAGCTTAGTTTTCTTTTCCTCTGGTTCAGCTGCGTCGCTCTTCAGTCGACCCGCGAGCTTTTCCCTTGGTGGTGAACCAGTCTGTGGATCTGACTGTGCCTCGTAATCAGTTCCCGCAAGATCCGCATTACCATCGCTTCCTGAGCAATTACGTTCCTCAGTTGTAATATCCGCTTGTACAGTCGTATCTAAAAGACTGCGACTGCTACTGAAGAAAGGACGCAGACTTGGTTTCGGCGTGCTAGAGATGGACATTGTGTCAGGCTCACCGGCAGAATCATCGTCACAACTTAGCGATTCCAATTCCTGCAGGCCAAAATAAAACAATGGGCATTATTTAACAGGATCATAAAAAGTTAAAGAGAAAGCAACACAATACATTATTAAAACGGTCGTTGCATACATATTAACATGAAATTTGTCTTTTGTTTTGAAATTGATTACAAAGATGAATTGTAACGTTTTATGACTAAGTGTTCACGTGCAAACGTGTGTTTGGAATATTTTGAAATTTATATATGTGAACTGGAGTTTATTGTGCACTGTGCGCAATCCATGTTAGATGTTTATGGCGGGTGCGTGAAAATGTGGGCCGGGTAGGGCTATAAAGTGTCGATCGACAGATGAAGCAAACTAAATTTAGTGCAAACTTGGAATACAGAGATGTTGTTTACCAAACATGTCTGACTTGAATAGGAAATTATAGCACGCCACAAGAATGAAATTTACAGAATGAGAAAGCTCAAACTACGAAAGTATGTGATAAACTGATATTGAGATATCTGTGAATCCTTACTTTCGTAACTTTTAAAGTTTTCGAACATTTTAATATCAATCTTCAACGGACTAATGGATTCATCAGTCATCATCAGTTTTTAACTCTCATGTTTACCTCTCTTTTATCCTTGAAAACGAAAGCAATGTCTAAATAATTCTCCATTCTACCTTCATAAACTTTCTTTAAATTATTAATACACATAGTCTACCTACAATGAAGCAGATTTATCATTAATGCCTACAAAACAACCATGGAACTATACATTAGTCAATGATTCATACGCAAATAGTTACAACAGTACACTAAGCAATCACAATTGCAATTCAGTACTTCCTTTTAACATTCCATTCAATCAGTCCAACGGAATGTCAACTTATAATTAAATTTTGGCTCTGAAACCATGAACAATTTTGATCCGTGTCATACAAATTAGAATATACGTTGTTTTGTTTTCATTTTAAAGATATCACATTGCAAATACATATGCAGAAAACCACGACGCATTTCGCGGTTTTCCTGACTTGTGCTTTTCATTCTCGCACATGGATCACGTCCACCACGCAAGAAAATTTATTCATGCGCCAACCCGAAGCGTCCATGGTAAATTGCGCCGCATTGAAATTAATTATGTACTAAAATAAATATCATTATTTCAATGCATACTACATCCAATCATATAGACTAGAAATGTTGACATGGATCGCATTATAGAGTTTTCATGTCGAATCATGCGCGTCATCAGTATCATGTCCTCGTAGAAATACCATTCCGTCTAATTATGATATTATGACGCGCGTTTTCTTTTTTCTTCTTGTCTACCGGTTGCATTTGCTTTGCTGCAATCTCATGCTCCTGTAAAGCGTAATATTTTCCTATCGCTAGACCAACCACAGTTACGCATTTACAAAGCGTTACAACATATTTCAGCAAAGAAACTATGGCAATAAATTAAACTATATTCATGAGCATAACTTGTGTTACCGTAATATAATCTTTTATAGTAAATTTTATTACTGAATACGCCATATTATGAAGGATGTTGTGATTATAGGAATACCAAGATGTTTCGTTAAGTACTCAGTATGCTACTATCATTTGCGCGCAAGTGTCGGCCAGTCGACGTGCCGCTTGATAAACCTTGAAGAAATGCCAGAGCACAAAAATAAATTCACACATTTTATCTCCCTTCTTGTTGGGAGGCGAGCGAGTTCTAACACTATTTTAAGCGCCTCGGGCCACTTTAACAACGTCAACAACTTAAACAATGCTTAACAGACTAATAATGACAGAACTAATCAAGATTTGACTATATTTAATGCAATGTTCGATTGCCGTTAATGCTTGATTGTTTACTGGTTTCAATTGTTTCAAAGAGTTCAGAATGTCAACAAACCAGGGTTTGTTTAAAAATTTTACTAAGTTTACAAAATATTTAATGGGACTCTTGCAAGGTCTGCCAAATCGGAAAAGTTATCTTCCATCAATAATACACTTTTTCACGTTAGCAAATAAATTACTCGGAAAATTAAAATATTACAAAAATGTTAATATTTACGCAATGATTCACATGATAATAATCCATCAGAACCATAAATTATAAATGGACTTGCTAATTTCAATTCCAGTAATTTCTTATATTACTATAATCTATGCATTAACTAAGATATCATGTGATTTGTAGACCATTGTTTTAAATTAATTGAGAATCAAAATCAATTCAATCAAATGGACGCCTTTAATTCTTCCAAATTATCAAACACTAGTAACTTCAAACACAACAAACGGTAGTACTCCTGATCGAGTTTCATGCAAGTATCTCATACAACTATTTATAAATACTCTAAATATATACACGTAATCTAAAATGATTTCCAATATTTTTTTACCTGAAACAATGCTTGTATATCCGTTGTATTTGCCAGTGATGATCCCCTTACACCTTCCGAGCCTTCGGCGACTTTAAACCTCTTCAGCAAGGAAACAAACCTTTGTTTAAAATTATGTCGTGGATGCGGTAGCTTCGTCCGAATTGGTTCTGAATCACTGAGATCACCAGCTTCCTCATCCCCTGATGTGTACTCATCATCATCTTCACTGCACTCTCTTTCCCTCTCTGGTTTATGGTCCCCATCCACTGGTGTTGAACTGACTCCCAATACTAAAATCTTGGCCAATGGGCCTGTGCCCTTATCTTTGCTATTATTCTCTGAGCTTAGCTCCAATTCAAGATCCATTTGCCTCTGAAGTACTTGATCCATTCGAATGACACCTTCTGCCAGTGTCTTAAAACCCAGAATGGTTCTATTCTTGTAGCGTCTACGACGTTGTAGTAAGACGTGAAGACGGTTGCCATCGCGTTTGAGAAAATGAGGATATTGCAAACTGAAGGTGAGCTCCAAGGAGGTGTCCAACAAGCCGTTTGCCGGCAAGAGGAGTTCATTGGAGCGAAGTGTGCGCTTACTTGATTGCATCTTCACCGCGATGGATATCGAGGCTAAATCATTTCCTAGCGGGCGTAATACTACTAGTCTTGTTAGAGTTAGAGAACACAACCTTAAATGGAAAAGAAAACTGTGTTAGAAGTTTTGTATACCCTATAGTGAAATAAACTAATTGTTTTTCGCCCAATTTGAAGGTCAACAGAGTTCCTATTGGTATATGCAGGTTGTGAACGTTATTATTATTAGAGACTATTCATTTACCTTGGTATGCAATCTGATGGAGTCCTGTCAACTTCCCAGGTAGCAAAGAGCTTCATCGGCACCGGCTTAGCAGCCACGTTGGCGGCGGTGCCGCTTTGCGCGTGCCGTATCTTGTCGGTCATCGCCAGACGTGTACTTGCAGAAGCTCTAGCAACCCTTTCAACTCCTTGTGTTCGCTGTACTCTTTGTTATGATTCATTCACGGCGGGCACCTATGTCGGCAACTCGGCGGCGGCTGGCTGCATGACTAATCCCAACCACTCACCGCGCGTTACAACTATTTGCACAGATTAAACCACTTGACGGCGCCGGCGAGTGTTCACATCGCGCACGCCGTCGCGTGCCGGACGAGCAGGTATCTCACACAATACTTGGAGACGGCGATTCTATTGTTCGCGACGCGCACTCGGAGATTCGCGCTTGATTCGCACTAAGGCGCCCCCGCCTGCCGCTTCTGACACCCGCTGGCGAATGGCAAACGCTGAATGACAGCGGATACGCGCCCTCGAACGCCGCGAACAACATCGGTCGGAGTCGGCCTTCTGCACCTTCCGCAACTTTTCCGGCACTACGGCGGTAGGAGCAGGGCAGGAGGAGCTTCCACGTGAAAATAGCAATGGCAAGGGCAAGTGGCGTGCAAACAATTGGATAAGGATACACAGGATAATGTTGAGCATAGAATAACCACAGCGGTTCACGCGAAAATGCCGCGCAATTGTTCTCACCCGTCTACATGAAACATAATGTGACGCAAAATTGCACAATAATTGAAACGTTGCCCTGGAACAAGCATCACTCATTAATATTCATTAACGTGAATAATTGTTTAAAGTTGGCCGCTTTCATTTCGAGTCAACTGTATGTGTTTTATATTAAAATTTGCGTAAATTCGGAATTGAAGTATTATTACAATGTATTTTTTCAAATCTAATTTTATTTATTACGGCATTTACTTAGGCAACCAATTATTCATTTCGTTCATGCGCCGCTCCACCAAACATAACTGCTAATCGCAAGCGACTCTTTTGACAGGCTCTGTCCCGATCGGAATAAATATGCTTGGGTTCCGAGTGACGTGTCTAGCAGAAAAACACAATTAATGCTAGTGACACAATAGTTATTAAAATTTACTAAGGATAATTTTCTCGCCACGATGAATATTAATGCCAACATGAACAACAGACCACGTAAGAGTCGTTCTTCGCATTTCCACAGCACCCTAACCTTTACACCTTAATACAGTTCGCTTTAAACCACCCTTTTACTTGAAATTTATTTTGCAAAACTTAAGATAATTAACCTGCATGACAGGCTCATCATGTTTGTATTTAACACATGATCATTGTAATTTTGTTTGGTAGCTTTTGGGCGCAAGGTGAAAAGGGTTAGTGATGTCAATGCCATGGGCTACAATCAATCTCCTGCTTACCCATTTCCTAATGGGGCTAACATGGAACAACCACAGCCCACCTTCTCACCAGCACCACAAACAGGTATGAATTGGTAACCAGCAAGATTTCAAAATATATGTCATTGTATTTGGGTTCTGACACAGCAATGTCCTGGAGGTCACTGATACTACAATTTTGCAATGCAAAACTAAAATTATAATATTTACGTTTATAATATTTAGATTACATGAACCAGGGTAACTACCAACCAAATCCACAACTAGCTCCACCAGGACAACAAATGCCAGGTGGGAATTATGATCCAAATGCATTCATGAATCCCAATGCAATATTCCAACAGCCAATGGTGCAAACTATGGCAATGCAATATACACAGCAGGTAAATTTTCAAGTGTCTAACAATTTTATATTTATTATATAATAAGGTGTAGATGGTTAGTGTAGAAGTTATTTGTAAATATTAATTTCAGATGGCTTCAACTGGTGCTACTATTGTTAAAAAAGAAATGGAGAAATATGTTCCTATATCCCGTCTACAATACTACTTTGCTGTTGATACAAAATACGTTCTCACTAAACTAGGCCTTCTATTCTTTCCGTTCACCCACTCGGATTGGGCCATTAAATTCGAAAGTGACAACCCGGTTCAACCACGCTACGAAATCAACGCCCCCGATTTGTACATTCCAACGATGGCATATGTGACATACGTTGTTGTGGCTGGTTTGGTACTCGGCATGCAAGATCGCTTCAGTCCTGAACAGTTTGGCATTCAAAGTTCTTCCGCCCTTGCTTGGTGTCTCGTCGAGCTTGCGCTCTACAGTTGCACATTGTATATTTGCAACATTCAAACCAGCCTGAGAACATTGGATTTACTTGCTTATAGCGGTTACAAGTTTGTTGGAATCATCGTGAGCACTCTAATGAGCATCGTAGGTGGAACAATGGCCTACTATGTCTCGCTTGGCTATTGCAGTCTTGCACTTGCGTTTTATCTAATGCGCGTGTTGAGAAGTCAGGTGCTCCCAGTTACGACGCATCAGACAAGTTATTACGGAGAGAGTGACAGCAGCTATGGCAACAAAAGACGATTATACTTCTTGTTGTTCGTTGCCGGGGCACAACCTGTACTCTCATGGTGGCTCTCATTTCATTTGATTCGATATTTGGCTCCGGCACCTATTATGCCATAATTGTATCATAACTAAAACTGGATAAAAATCTTGTACTGTAGAAATGAATGATGTTGATTGAAAGGCAGTCACAGTTAGGTTTCTAAGAAATTGCATTTGGGAGTGTAGAGTACACTCAAGGGTAATATATTTCATAAAGTATTTTAATTTGTGAACATTTATTATCTATCATTATCATTGTTTGTAAATTATGCATGCCAAATCTTATCATTTGGATACACATAATGTAATTATCATTGTAACTGTAACAATAGCCATTAACGTGTGCGCTTCAACTTGCTTTGATTTATAGTTGCATACATAAGAAACGTTTTCATTGTACATACGAGTATTTAGGTGTTTGGTTGGAGGTAGTCTCAAATTGTGAAGATGGAATGTTGTCAGATATAATTGAAAAACACTTACATGGTGCAGGATTGAATAATGTGAAATTACTTTACTTACTTCCGGACTTCATAGGACGCTAATAATTTACTGATATTACCATCGTATGATTTTAACAGAAGCTGTGTAATTACGAAGAAAAAAATGCTAAATATATATATTTTAAGTACTGAACGGAAATGTATGTGTCATTTCATTTAATTTACATCTGAGAGATATCTAGGATATCTTAATTCAGGAATAACACGGGATAGAAAGGGGATAGAATTGTTTAAAAATCTTAAATTCTCATAATTGCATCGCTTACAGAAGATACATGGTAGGGATAGAAAATAACCTCAATGAATTTATTTCAATTCTTTATTGAATTAAATATTCCTGGTGTTTTCTTATATTGATTGGCAACACAGCAAACTTATGAAATGCCTTTAATTGTCCTCACTGGTTTTCCTTGCAGTCATAAATCAAGGCGTGCTGAAGAATTGAAAAGGTATTTTGAAGAAAAAGACAAAGAAGTACACATAATCAATGAAAAGGAAGAAATTGCTAAAGCTGGTTTTGATATAAACACATACTACAATGGTTTGTTGTGCATTCTTCAACTATAATTTATTCTAATTGAATTTGGAATTTAGATTCTCGGAAGGAAAAACAAGTGCGTGATATGCTCAAATCACATGTTACCAGATTAATTTCACCCAGAAATTTGGTAATCTATGATGGATCAAACTACATTAAAGGATACAGATATGAATTATACTGCATTACAAAAGCAAATCATAGTACTCAATGCACATTATATACAATAATTAATCAAGATGTTGCTGCTAAACTCAATGAAAATAGGCAAGAAAGTGAGCAGTATTCAAAAGAATCTTTTGATGGTTTGCTGCTAAGGTATGAAGAACCAGATGGTAAAAATAGATGGGATGCACCTTTGTTTATTGTGTCTGATGATGCAGAACTTGATTTTGAGGGCATATATGATTGCCTTTTTGAGAAAAAAGCACCACCTCCAAATCAGGCAACACAAAATGTATGTAATGTAAAAAAACACAGACCATCTGATTAAAAATCAAACAAAATTTGTTTTAGGCCCCAATTAGTTCAACCAATTTCCTGTATGACATGAACAAAATTGTTAAATCCATTACAGGTGGGTTGATTGGGCATGTTAGTAAAGGATGCAAAGATACAATTCCAGTACCCAATTATAATGATTTAGAAATCAATTTAAAGAATGCCACAGTTCCCAAACTCCTTAGTTTGAGTAGGCAGTATATAAATTACAGCAAAATGAACACACCACAGTTGGAAAATGTCCCAATACTGTATGTACAATATTTACAAACAAATTTAGGTCATGTTTAATTAACTGACAAGAAATAAATTATTCTGGAATTGTTTTATAACCATTGTCCATTTATTAATAAGCACAGAGTTTTCTCAGTACATAATATGTATTTCACATACGTACTTCTTGCAATTGATTATTAATTTTCAAGGCCTGGTGAATACTCCAAATGCTCAAGGGACGCATATAGCCAATTGATCTGTAGTAGTCTTTCTCATACAACGCTTCTGGCGTGTCAAAACTTAAGCCTAAACGTTGACTCATTGTCTGATATAAACCACCTGCCGTGCGCCAAGCTTCTTCTTCCATTCCCTCTTGCATCATAGATGCTGCCAAGGCATAAGTCACACCAGTCCATACTTCTTCACTCTGCAGTGAAGTAACATCTTTCTTTCCTGAGGCAGTGAAACCATTTACTGCTCCCATTGAACCATCCTTGAACTTCATCACGTTATTCTTAAACACAGTCATTAATGATTTCTTGACTTTATCTTCTGGGAACACCTCATAGTTACATCCTGATGATTTTAAATACCAATGTCCACATAGTTGATCTGCCATGTAGATATCTCCTTCACGATGAACACTTGTATCAAAGTTATAACATTTGCCATTCCACAACTTCCTATCGAACGATCGCATGCCTTTGAGTAGAATTTCTGAGTATTGTTCTTTCTCCTCTGTTTTTCCGAGAAATTCGCATATTACGGTCATTGCGTAAAGAGCAGAAAGCCATAATCCACCACAATACGCACTAAAACATTTTAAAATGTATTATCAGACATTAAATTATGTTAACATTGCATACCTTGGACCTTTCATCACCCACGAATCAAAAGTTTGATCCGGAAAGCCGGAATTTTCAATCAAACCATCATTGTCAGTATCAAAAGTCTTAGATTTCTCCATCACTACGGTAAGTGCATCATACATATCCAACAAATATTGTCGTTTATCAAGATCCTGATTAATAGAAAAGTCACGAAAAACTTGGAGAACAAACTTTGTGTTTAAATCACGCCACTGACTAACATCGTGAATTGGATATGCGTTGATTATTGCAAAAGGCTCCTCACCTTAAACAACGAATTAATTTTTTACTTGATAAGAAAGGTAGCAAGAAATAGGAATCATATACAAACCTGGATCTCCCAAATCATGTGGTACAGAATTAATAACTTTCCGCTCTATACAATGACCAGTAAACAATTCTTTAACTATCTGTTTATCTTCCTCAAAGATGGTGTCTTTAAAGTCATACTGAATTAACGCTTGTAACTTTGGCCAATTTATTGCCAAAGCATATGATGCGTAGAAATGAACGTCGTAGGTGTTTACCATTCGGTATTCATGTCCTTCCAGGTAACCAAATCTTCCAAATTCCTTTCTTAAATACAAGGAATTGTTTAATTTTTTATATACGAATGGTTAATTTGTTTACCGTGGGTCACTATCAGGCAATTTCTTCATTTTGTCATCATCAATGAGAAACCAAAACGATCCACCATCCGAAACAAAATAAGTCTCATTGAATAAAGCGCTTTTGTACCATGCAGGTAATTTATTATCACTCAAAACAGGTTCCTGCCACTTAAAAATTTCTTTTTCCCATGAAGGATAGTTCATCAAGGCATAGTCAACCATCTTTAACGCTCCATCCATCCCGAAAAACTTGGTGTAATACTTTGTATACTTCGTTTTATTGCAGAAAAATGTAACAACCGGAATATCCCAAACCAACGCAAATTCTAGCTCCTTAGTTGTGTTTGGTGGAATCATGCACTGTGTAGCCAACGCGACTCCTAATTCCCCAAAAATATTATCAGACCTTTTGTCAGTAGTTTTGTCAAATTTGCCATTATCATTGAGTTGATTCCACACGGTTTTTCCGTCTGAACAAGGATTGAAGTTGAGACACTTAGTTACATTTATATCTGCATTGTTCTTAACACCTAAAGAGTAAGAACAAGGAGTTTTATCAATTGTGTGGTAGAGTATTACACCTTCAGAGTTCTGGTATGAGAAAGGTTTTGAACTGCATGTTGCTACAAAATATATATATATATATATATATGATTATGCAAGTAAATTTCTGTTTAGAAGTACTAACATTGCTTATCTACACTTGAAACACCAATTCCATTTTGGAAAGTAAATGAAATAGTAACATTTAAATCCTGAGAAGAAATATTTTCTATACTCCATACAAAAACCGCACATGGTATTGAGGAATCTTTATAATTATTAGGAATCACGGGGCTGATTTGCCGGTTAATCAACATTAGACCATATTCAGAGAGGTCATATTCTGTCCATCCTCTTGGGTATAACCCAGTGTAGTTACATTTTGATCCATCAATTAAAGACTTCCATGATTTTACATGTTTTGTTTGCTTCCTAAAACAACAAATAATGACACAGGTGTATGTTAATACTAGGCCGCCCGCACGTTTCGTAAAAATTTATTCGTTTTGCGCCGGCAACGCTGACTCGGATCATATCCGAGCATTGAGCGAAAGTACCATTTCAAAGAAATTTGTAATCAACAAAGATTATAAATTAAACATAATGCAATACATACTCATAAGTTGATAATAAACTTTGGAATATGGTTGTTTGGTCCTTATCTTTAATTGTAATTATAAACTGGTTAGAGTCCAGAGTGCCATATTCATATAAGCCAGGTCTCATCTGATATCGACAGAATTCACCTTTGAATCCTCTGCCAATTGTACCACAGCCAATACCACCAATAGGAACACCTAAAATAATATTTAATTAACATAAACTGTGCAATTTGTTTTCTCTCTTGAATTGTTTAAACTTGTTTGGTCAAGCATTTAATACATGTTACCGACCATAAATTTGTTTAGCATTTTGAATCCTAATATAATCCATGACTGGTCTCCTCCCTTCCCAAATCAACTTAATATAATATAACAGATATCTAAAACAAATAATGTGGTCTTTCATTATGTACTGATAAAATTTATCATATTTATGTTCCATAGCAAATATGATATATTTACCTAAAAATTAACCAGATGATCTGCACAAGTTGATGCAGAGGTGGTATACGATTCTGTGACCATTTCTCTGGATAAACGTGATTTAATTTTAGTTTGAGACCAAATTTCGGTACTCTAGTGATTGTTTCCCTAGTTGGTTGCATTTCTAACTTGAAAATAAACTTCAGCGTCTCCCACTAATAATGGTGTAGATACGTTTATACCTTCATTAACACACAATGTTTGTTTATTAATGTCTATCTTATAGCTTATCTTTAGAGTTCATTTTACAACTTCTACACATTTTTAAATATTTACCTACTGCCTGCGAAACTCAAATCAGACTAATCAGGCTAACCCGCTAAATACTCCTGAGCGCTTTTAAGTATTGGGATTGACTAGCACACTTGACTGCACGTCGACTCCGACGTAGGTTGTGGCTTTGGTTCAGCTGTGATAAAAAATCACATGCCACGCCGAGAGGTTTGCCGAACAATAGACGTTGTAACTATCGAAAAGGAAGCAGGGAGAGATCAAGTACGGTGTCGGCCAATGACCGACAAGGTTGCAGTGCGCTCACAAACCATCAGCAAATTATTCATAAATATAAAATGTCAAAAGCGAAAAATAGTGTAGTGCAAGAGTCGGTAACGTTTTTCGAACGGCGGGCCATTTTAAAAAGAGAAAAAGTTGCGCGGGCCGCAAATGAAATTTTGTACATAATCAAAAATAAATAAAAGAAAAACAAATCTCGTTTATTTGCCGAATGTTTTGAGAAATGCTGAACTTTGTTCCTTACATTTTGTTCTGCTTCTAATGATTCAGTGTCGTAGTGAAGACGCAAATTAATTTCTTTGAATCTTGCTTTATTGTAATTATGAATAAAAAATAATTTTTTAACTTTTCATTAAATTCGCGATTTTCCTCATTAATTTTTCTTTTCTTTGGTACTTTGTTCATTTTTTTTACAATCAAATATGAATTATTTTAGCATTAATTTAAAACGTCGTACGCGGGCCTGGTGTAGTAAGTGTAGCGCCTGCTTCTCACCTAACCCTAATTCCGGCTTCGATTCCCGGTCGGGATGATGGAAGACAGGGCACTTTAAAGGGCTGATCCTCCTAGAGATTTGAGACCCAGTTGGGTAGCAATAATCCACAGGATTGGAAAAGCCGTAATAATAATAACAAAGTGCCAATGTAAATTTATCCTAATTCAGTGAAGATCAAACACTTGTGACAGCAATGAATGTGTGCAATGGAGATACTGTATATTTCCATATCCTTAATTAAAAACAACGGTTTGCATATTAATGCAAAATGACCTCTTGAAGGCCAATTCATCAAACATGGGCCAAAACATTGTAAAGATTTCCATTAGTATTAATTTTCAACTTTTCCAAAATTCTGGAAGTAATAGATATTTTCACAAACTCTAGATTATGCTAGAAAAACTAACAGGCTCATTGTTAGCCATCAGCAATGGTTCCCCAATGAATCTGCTTGCTACTTGCATGTATAATTGACTAAAGAATGCCAAGGTTAATGTTTACATATTAAATCTGAAATAGTAAACACTGCACACAAAAAAAACTATATGAATATTTAGTTCAAACAAAATACTAAAATTAAATCTTATCACAAATAGTACAAATTTCCATTGCATTTTATTATCTTATCCAATAAAATTCATTACAACCAGATGAAGGATAACATGAGCAAACATGAAGTCTGCAAAGCCTCTTTCTGGACTAATACCATAAAACTGGCTTTTATTTTCAGGATTCACTTGAAGTCTTAAACAAACTAAACAACATTTCAAAATGATTCCAGATGTATTACAATAATTTTATATCCTTACCTGCAAGGACAAAGCAGCTCACTGTGGAGATAAACCCACTGAGGAATGAGTTGAATGGGAATGTGCCCACCATCAGACAGTACAAGAACTGAATCATACCAGTGAGAAGAATGTAAAAGAGATAGGCATCAATAAGTTTTAGTTTCTTCGGAGTCTTCTTAGTGTAGTCAGTGTAGAATTTGCCGATTACTTCGTTGAGGCTCTTCATTTTTACGCTATTTTCTTCAAAGATATCGTGAAAAGTCGATGAAAACAGACGAACACGTAGGCGCCGGTTGCTGGACAGATGTTAACAAGTGTAAATCAGTGCAACCAACTAATAAAACATAAGGAATGTAAGCGCAAAACAGAAAGTAACTAAATTCAAACAGATGTTTGAAAACATAACCCCCGTATACATGAAAGTAAGTTTTGTCGATTTTCTCATATTTTCTAATTCAAGTTTGTAATAATTACTTTAATTAATGGATGAGTCGGATAAAGCCTGTAAATATTGTGATATACCTGTTCTTGATTTATCCAACGAGGCCTTAAAATGTGAATCATGCGCACAAAGTGTTCATTTAACGTGTTTGAAGCGCGGTTCTACACCGGGTGCGTTAGCTGGAGATGTCTTCTTTACATTCACTTGTTTTGAATGTAGCAATGGCGAGGGAGAGATTTTTGTGAGGGAGAATATGAAATGGCAAGTATAATTTAGAGTCTAGTTTTAATTTTTGTAGTATTATTGTATGATCTTTAGGTTTCAAGTAATGGTATTAGTTTTCTACCATCTACATGCTCACAATAAAGGACTTTCAAGAAGGGGTTTTTACCATTGGCGAATGCATGTTGCTACATTCATTGATAAAAATTGGAGTGTTTTATTTGGGAAGACTGCGTAAGTTTAAAATATAATCCTAGTTTGTTATAATTAGTTATAAGTTTTACGACTATATTGCTTTAACATTATGATAACAATAAATTCAGGAAGCAAAGAAAGAATTGGATGGGAACTATTTCTGGTTTTCTCTCAGTTCATGGTAACACATTTTTTACTAGATGTAGAATGTTTACTGAGCAAGGATGGTGGACAATCACATTTCCTAAATTAACACCAAATGTTCATTTTAAACTTTTAACTGAATTGAATGCAATGAAGCAAACCATGAAAGCACAGAATATTACTAGGGAAGATGCTGGTTTATTGTTAGATATAGTACATTCTAAAAAGTTTCCTGATGAGTATATTACAATGACAATATCATTGGCTGCCCTGGAAACAGTCAAAACAGATGAGGATAAATGCAATGAGGAAAATGATTCAAATGTAATGGAATTGGAAACACCATCGATTATTCCTCTTTTATCTACAAATGAACAAGAAGAATCACAATCAGTGTATGCAAAATCCAGAAAACAATCAACTAAAAAACGAACCTTGCTTCCTAATTTTGATTCCTTTGACTTGGAATCAAGTGCTATACCACCACCCAAAAAGAAACAAAAATTAAATCGACATGCATCGTCCTCTTCACAGACGTCAATTTCGTTATCAGATGGAACTTCAACTTCATCAAGTCAAAATTCAGCTGATAGTTTATTAATGCATAAAAGTAGCAGTTTATACATTAAAAATGAAACGATGGAGAACGGTGTTAAGGGAATTAACGCTGAGTGTAGTGTTAAGTTACTAGATCCAATGTGTCACTATAACACATCACTAAATAATTTGTACATGTTAAGGCGACTTAACTTAGTATCTAAGTTAATGGGTGGATTGAGAGAAGAGCCTATTCTATCACCGTATTCAAATCTTTATTTGAAGCCTTACATACGTCGGGATTGTAAAATAATCCCTCAATGGTTGAAAATTATGGCGCAGATTCAATTAAAAGTGAATGAAAATGTGAAGGATTATGTTTTACCAACTCGGTCAGCAATTGATTACGTCTATGTTCAGCCATCGCATATTCCAGCTATAAATAGTCTGTGTAATCAGTTCTTCTGGCCTGGAATTGATTGTAAGATGAATTATAGTTGAGATTTGGTTTGAAATTATTATTTGTTGCTTTCAGTATCAGATTGTCTTCAATATCCAGATTTTTCTTGTGTGGTTATGTATAGAAACCTTATCGTCGGATTTGCTTTTATTGTCCCGGATGTTGATGTTCACGAAAACTATATATCGTTTATTTTCGTTCGACCTGGATGGAGGAATGTTGGAATTGCCAAGTTTATGTTATATCATTTGATACAGGTCAGTTATTTGTGACTTTATATTACTAATTATCTCAAACATGTATTTTACATTTATCGTCTGCAAGATATAAATTGTAGAGAGTTCATTGACCTAAAAAATTATTATTTTAGTAGATAGAGGAACGAATTTTTGCTTTCTGTAGGAATGACCAAGCTAAATAGATTCATTTGACTTTGCGTGCTTGGTGATTTCAGTGATGCGTTAGGTCAACAGGTTATCGAAACTGCGCATGCGGCAAATTGAATTACTCGCCCTAGTGTCAACTTCGGATCGGTCAACATTAATTCTATATGTTAATAAGTTGTGGATACCTTGACACTTATTACCTTATTTATTGTTAAATGACTCAGAAGAAATTATAACAATCAATAAAGTTGATATGGTTCGTATTGTAGCTACGACTGCAAAGCGAATATTCGCCGGGCACGGGTTCAAATCCTGCGGAGAATATATTGAATACTATATATTCTCACTGAATCCAGTCCCAATCACTGCTGATAATCATTGAAATTGACGTAGTATAATATTAAAAAGAAAAGAAGGAGAAAGTAGTAAGTGCCAAGTTCCATAACATATATTAACATGAACATAAGATACTAATCAGCGGAATAATTAATCATAACACTCTTCGGTTTGACACTATGACTATTGATTATGTTTTCTTTGTCAACAGACTAGCATGGGAAAAGACATAACTCTTCACGTAGCCGTCAACAATCCTGCGTTGATGTTGTATCAAAAGTTTGGCTTCAAGGTTGAGCACGTTGTACAAAATTTTTACGATAAATATCTAAGAAATGACTCGTTTGAATCGAAACATGCCTTTTTTTGTAGACTAGAAAGATAAGCTTAACTTATTGCAAATGAAGTAGTTGTGATGAAGTAAACATGATTTTCATTAAGGAATTTATTTATTTCGTATACATCGTAAAGTAATACAAATAAATCTCTTGAAAGAAAGTGAAAATCATATGAGGGTGGCTGGACACCAATATGATTTATATTCCAATACTATATGACAAGTAGCATTGTGATGGAAAACAAATGGTCATTCCTAGCCATCCCGTAAACAAATTTACAATAATCATACATTCTTTCTTAAGAATCCTCAAACGATCCGATAAAATTTCCCTATGCATATTTTAAACAGTTTTTATAGACTTTCTTTTCTCAAAGATAAAATGTATAATAGTCTAAGCAATAAAAGTAATTAAACTGAACTATAATAAATTGGAATTGAATATACGATAAATAGCGTCAATATAATTTTTATATGCACGTACAATTTTTGTTCTACAAATCCGACCAATCAATTAGAATTTCACGATTTACATTGTACAGTAAATCTTGTAATATATATTTGAGTTTCGCTAATTAGCATGAATGTTAATCATTTCAGATGGAGGCACTTATATCGTAAAGAATGTGTCATGCAACAAGTTCTCGATCACCACTCATAAGTTTACAGAGGAGCCATTTGTATTATCTATATTCTCGTTATATTCTTATAGTATTCTTTTTTCGATTTGATTCGATTTTCAGTTATCATGTGCGTTACACGTCATAGTATGTGCCTTATCTTGCAATGTGAAATTTAAAATGTGTATACAAAGAGTATAAAGTGGTACAACATCAAAGATGGCTGTATTTTTGAAAAACCGTGGAATTGTTTCTTCGCGGTTTCATCTCATACTTAATATCGTATTTAATAGATTAAAATATTTGGCACTAGGTTTTGGTGTAACCCGTGTGAACTACGGATTAGATTATTTTACATATTTTAACTTGTTTGAGTTATAGTTGGTTCATACCCTGTGAACATTAATAAAGTGCATGGTATGCTAACAAAGTATTATCACTAGACAATGCGTCATCAGTTTAGGTTTTTGCGAAAACTTTTAATATTCAAGCTACGTTTTCATTTGCTATCAATAATAAAATAGACGAATATCATTTAAATGGCACCCATGAGGGTATCACGAAGTGGTCGGAAGTCGTAATCTTGTGCTAAGGTTTGTATTAGCGTGGCGTCGGTATTAAAATATTTCATAATATTCATAATAACTTGAGTCTTGAGTAAAATTGTCATTAAAGTATAAACGTGGCACGTAAATTGGACCAATTCGTGTATAATTACTTTGTTCAAGTCAAATTCATGCGACCAAGAGGTAATGACATCAGTAATAGTCATAGTTTATGTTCCTAGTTGGTGCTGGTTTCGCTTATCTTCTTTCTCCTTCAAATCTTTGTTTAAATAATGGAGAACATAGTGCAATACTAAGTCATAGCAATATTTATACTCAGTCTGAAAAGATAATGTATTATAAATGTTTTTCTCACCGCCTATGGTGAATAACTTACAATATTTTCAATTAGTTGTGGCCGATGTCTTCTAACGGTGCGCACAGCCTGGAAAATATCTACTTCCCCATGTTGGATTACTTGCTCGATACAAGCGTTGGCGGCGCAATAAATGCCACACCTACTTCTACCATCCCTGAAACAAACAAAGCACCCGCAACGTAAATAATTAATCCCATAAACCCAAAGTAGCGTCCTTTTCCTCATTTAATTAATATACGGACAGTTGTCCTTGTATAAATTCATAAAATCTAGCTTACGGCGAAACAACACAAACAGGCCCGTAATCGGATCTTTGCCGCCATCTTTCTACCATGTTCATCAGCTCCACCAGGGAGTTAGTGGATGTAGGTACTTTGTGCCCCATAGGCCAACACATTAGTTGGAAGAGTTGGACTGTGCGTGGTGGTGCTTTCACCCCAGCCATGAGTTCAGTCAAAGAAACGATTTTCTTGTTGATGCGGAAGACCCACGTTTTTATGTTGGAGTAGTGGTTATGCGAGATGTGGTCGATGGTAAAGACAGGACCATATTTCTCTTTGCGAACTTTACCTTCGGGCCAGAAGGATGGAAACGATTGCTAGGGTATAGGGTAACGATATTATTTGTTAGGGAGTTGCTTGTTGTGGTTTAGTAGTTCTTACCGAATTTGCTGGTGGTACACAAAGGATAACCACAGCAGAGCATTCGTAGTCGTAGACCAAGGACCAGAATTCGCCGCAGGTGGGTTTCAAAGGCCATTCGGTAACAATATATTCCCTGGGTTTTGTGTAGCCCTTGAAGGTGAAATTGTATTTTTAAAGCTTTCGCTGTTAAAGTGCGTTTTGTGGTCTAAAACGAATTACTCTGCTTCTATTTGGAGCAAAAACAACCCTGATACTTTCTGTGAAATCTTAGATGGTATATATAATATAATATAATAAGGTTGCTTTACTCTGTTGTAACAGATTTAAGCAATCTAAAAATATTCTGAAACCACGCATCTGGACTTACGTCAACAAACACGGCATTAATGTAATCGGTGTAATTGTTCCCCTGGAAAGATGTCAAATACGGTCGGAAATTGTCCGCTGTTGACAAAAGAAAATTAGTGTTGCAATCATGTCAAATAAACAAGCTGCCCTTATTTTGCAGCTACACAGTATCATTTCGAATCTCATTTTTAATAAATCGCATAGTGAATATTAAACACTTCAGTTTATTTGTTTTCTTGTCTTTTATATGCCACTATATTTATGTCTACTCACGTGGGACAACGAGGACGTCGCGATTCTTCTTACGATTGTCACCACGATGCCCACCAGCGCAATCTCCGATAGTAAACCGCGGCGTCTGCTTGCAGATGAGCATGTATTCTCTTTGATATTCGTTGATTTTCGACACAGGGTGCTTTTGTGACTTTTGCTTGAGGCGTTGCGACAGCTCGCTGACGTGGAACCAGGAATTTCCGCAGGTAATGTATTCCTCGAGTGTGTCATATATGAATTTATATTGTTCCTACTCAGGAAGAAAGAAAAATATTTTGTAATGCATCTTGTTAGAATTTAATTGTTGTGGATATTGTTTAAGAGTGGAGGATAAATTACCACATCGTCAACAAGTCCTCGTCGTGCTTGTCGTAATTTTTTTAGATATCCAAACACATCAAACGTGTCTTCTTCCTCGCTGAGTTCCAAATTGGCGTCGACTGCTAAGTACACTCCTGAACGTCCTCCACCATCACTGCAATACACTTTTGTTTACGACATTTACTAGACGCCATTCTAGCGTTTGCATAATGTGATTAATGGCATGTCGGCTGCGTGCACTTGTTATTCAAAACAAAAATTTACATTTATAAACGAGAACTCTCTTGAAACATGTGCAATAAAAAACGAAATTGCTTGCTTGAAGTAGTCGCATTCGCTCGCTGTTGAAACATAATAATTCGAGGCTGAGAATGCGTCTAACGATGAAATTTACATACCAACTGATTTTTCAATTCGAATTGCTAACAAGCCGACAAGTTGGAGGTTTTTTTATGTGCATAAAACTAAAGTTGAGAAAATACGTACGTGTTTATTTAAAATCTTATAGGGATTTCTAATGTTATAAAGTTATTACGAAAAAAGTTGTTTTACTAACTTGCAATGAACAACCATGGGTCCCATGCTGTTGCTTTTGATTCGACGGCCAACAACTGCGCGTACCCTCCGTCGGAACTCAAGCAGGGCGTTTGCAAATGGACAGGAGTGACTGTGCCATTCAGTAAAGTGGAATTGCAGAATAAAGCGTTCTTCAATCACCGCCTGAGCACAGAAGTACAAATAAGGTCAATATTCAAACGAAGAAAACAAACGCAGGTTGATGTTTAGGAGGTACTTTTTCCGATTGGATTGTATTCTGAAGTTTGTCTAAGAATATTGCTATAGTACTGAGAGAAAGTCTTTTCTTTTCGGTTGCACTTGAGAGTACAGTTTGTAAACAAGATAACGCAGAATGTGGATAGTTTGCATTTTTATATTGCATACTGCACTACAATCTCGTAAATGTCGCTCAAACCAATTGACATTTAATTTTGTGGATCAATAAAAAGAGTTTCGTGCCTGTCAACACTTTCAATAAGTTTTCTTATATAGTAATTATAAAACTTTTTAGTTATATTTCTACGGTCACTTACGTCATTAATGTCTTTTTTGTAAAGTCTAAATGTCCTAATATGGAAATTCGCCAACTCTTCTTCCTGCACCACGTTGACAATAATCCCACCATGTGTCTCTTCCAACTCCATATTGGCCGGCCAATATTGCACACACATGACTTTAATGAAGTCGAAGGTTTTCGTCAACATAACAATACAACTTGCACGTTCCTGCCACACCATCCTCCAGAATTCTGCGACTGTTTCTTCAGTTGGTCCTTGTGTTACAATGTAGGCATTGGGCTTCAGCAAACTCTGCAAATATCAGGAGAATTTATTATTTATTTGGAGTAGAAACTTGGTAGAAAGAATAAACAAAAATCATAATCAGGATAATCTGCTAAGGAAATTCTTACGTCCACGTATGATGCGTTGACATAATCTGAGTCGTGCGCTCCTTCGATTGTTTCCAAAACAACTCGATTGTAGTCGTCTGAAAGAAGCAATCCAATTAACTTTTGGTTGTTATCTTTAAATTGGAAGCTTACAAGGAATGCATTTCTGATTTTGATTCTTCTCCAAATTAGTTTTCTTTGTTCCGTGTCGACACGAATGTTGTTCGACCTTGACAGCAATCTGAAAAGATAATTGCATCTTCGAGTATATCTTTTAGCATTGTGATACAAGGTAGAAGAAGTTAACAGATACAATTGCGCAAAATTTAATGTAAAGGTATTAGAACTTGGCATTTGCGAATTGGGGGAGGAGCGGACCGTTTTATTAAATCGATAGTCATGATAGCCCGATCAAGAGGCTAGAGATGGTTAGGGATTTCTTAGGATAAAATCGACTTGATGCAGCTGATTCGAATCTTTACGTAATTTAAATTTTAAACGAGTTGGAATCATCGCCAGTGCAAAAAACGAGAAAACACTCGGCAAATTGAATCATCAATTTTGAGTGGCCGCCAAAATTGTATATATATATATATATATATACATATATTAAATAAAAGAATTAAAAATAGTTACTTTATTGATATTAATAACTGACATTCAGACTATTAGGCATTCTTATTTAATGATTGTGAATGTTTAGAACCTTGAGTCAAAAGTTATGATTAAATTATTATCCCCATAATGTCATAATGAAATTTTGCGGAATTATCAAGATGAAAGCGGCCTAATAACGTGATGATGCTTTGGGAGTACCTGCCAGATGGCCGCAATTTACCAGGGCAGGAAACAGGAAAATGGAGAAAACTAGAAAATTGCGGAAATGATAAACGCACTTTGCCTCCCTCACAAATTGCATTAAAATTAACAAAGTTACCGCATAAAAAACACGATTATGAGGTAGGTCAAACATGTATAACCACAAACAAAATAATTCACAACGTAATTTTGCGATGATTAAAAATTTTAGCATGGCTAAACATTTTATAGATTGCTTTTAACATGCGGAGTAACAGATCGCTCTCGAAGGATGATGCTGGATCATTAGGATGTGTTTATGCCAGCATGATGAAAATTAAACAACTTTATCGAGCACGTTGCTGTGACCATAATTAAATTGAACTCTAAAGTGATATTACGTATGTGTTAAAGGCAAGAAAGTTATGAAACATGGTTACGGGACAGTGCATTGATGAGATTTTCATATTGAAATGCGATCGGTACAGGCAGTAAATGTGTCTAGTAACTTCTCTGAGTGTGGACGTAGAATGCGGGATGTAGAAAGCTTCTATTACTTTATTACATTATAACGTTGCGTCATGATTTAATCCCACCTCACACTGCAATTTCACGTAACCGGATATTATGTTATGAGACGCTTTCCTCGGGATATATATCCTAGCGACCTGCATCATGCCTCAAGCATTACGAGTTTATTACGAGGAAGTTAATTTAAAATTAGCTAGAAAAAGTTCGTTCATAAGGTTCGTCATGGGACATTTTGAAGCATGGTACTTTCGAGATATATGAAAAATGTTATTTAATTGAATATGAATTTGAAGCAATTTGAATTGCATTAAATAAAATGAAAAGATTCAATTAAATCTAAACCATTTAATTCGGCTGAAACGGCAACGCACTGCAATTCGAATAACTGAATTTTGTGTTATTAGTGAATATTAATGTTATGAACTGATTAACTAATGAGATTATAAATTTACGGCCAACTCATGCGAGAAGACAACTTTTTTAACGTGAATATATGTCGCTCTCGCGGACGGAAGGACGGTGCAAAAATAAGATTAACATTTTCGGAGCCTTATTTAGTTTAAATTAATAAAGTTGAGTTAAAAATCAACCAACCCATTGAGATACTATTACGTTTAAAAAGTTCGGCCAAAAGTTTTTTCTTCATGTTGAACACTGATATTGCTTTTACATTAAAATAAAAGGTTGGAGTGTATTTTTTATTCCAGAAATATAAATTTTCTAAAAGTATTTAAAAAAACTCTTCTCAAATTATTCAATTTCGACCTAACCTAATTCAATATGCTAATACTCACTTGAAACTCTAATTTATATAAAACGGGAAACTTGCGTCTTTGTTCACAGAACTTTACATAGTTCTTCAATTCAATTGGTTTCTGGCAAATTGTGTCTAGACTCGAGCCATTTTCTGAAACAAAACAATGTGAATTATTAATGTGTTAAGAGACATTCATCTTTTACATCTATATTATAATTAATTTATTTAGAAGCATGGAAGTATTTATTATTGAATTAAGTTTATCTCTTGTCTTCAAGAATAAAACTAAAAACAACGAAAGGGTATACCCTGAAAAGTTGTTGTATGCAAAATACATTTTAGGTTATAAAAAGATAAACCCTTCTAACTATGTACATGAAAATGCACTTTTCTCATACGTATAATTCCACACTAATGGAAGCAAATCAAAAGCTTTGAGGTTTATCTCATTTTCATTTGGCAAATTCAATTTTACTGAGATTCATTTGAAAAATGTCAGAGACGATTTCTCTATAAGAGTATTGCAACATTCAATTTTATTTCAGAATGATTAAATTGGCAGAAAAGGCAACAATATGTGCTCTTTTTACTATTCGAGAATATTCGTATTTGAACAGGAAAAACATAATTTAAGAAAAATGAAAGATAAAAAAAAAACGTTGTTGCCTAAAAAGTAAGAAGTTCAGTCGAAAATGGTTTTCTTTCTTTTTGTAAGTTTTCATAGTTTTTCTGATGCAATTTTAAAAAATTTTAGTTTGCTTTTATATGATAACTTTTCAGATGTTGAAATCTTTTAATAAAACTTTAAAGCATTTATTACATTGACTACTTAATGCTAGATGATGGATGAAATTGGTCTTTAACCGTTGATTGAACATCTGGCTTGTAAAATGCACTTAAAACTTAGTTCCAGTTTCTATTTTCCAAGAATTATTTTTTGTATCAGGCTACTGCACACATCTACTAGTTCCTTCGCTCCAATTAATAACATTAATTTCAGCTCTCTTTGAAGTTTCTACCGCGTCCAAAACGTGAACGTCAACCTGATGTAATTGCAAGGTTGTTAGTATTGATGGATGCTTGTTGGTGCAGCATCAATAGATGCAAAATTCTTCATCTTCCTTTAATTACTTTCATCTTTAGACGGGTAATTCTGCCATTATTATACCTGCTTATAACAATATAGTTCATGACGAGCATTTCCACTTTAACAATTACTTCTCTTTACAACCAGGACCATTGAGGAATAGAAATAAAAAGAACTTTTCGGGAATCAAAGTCATAGAAGAAACTAAGTTTTTGCAATTGACGCCCTTTGTTCGGGTCATGTTTTTCATTAGTTTTTATGTAGCGTTTGAAACTTGAAAGCAGCCACAACCTGGAACTTTATACATTGTCAATTTTTAATCATTGACAGTATGTTAGAATAAAACATTTTTAACGTTTTGAAATATTGCTTTAAGGGCGGAATCTGTAAGAGATGGTTTATGAGACTAATATTTCATGAGGGTATAAATATTATGACGTGTATGTAAATGCTATGAGGTGTAAACATGAAGAAAATATAGTTGACGCACATCTTTTATGTGATTTTCCACTCCTTTTGAGGCGTGTGCATGCTTTTGCTCAGCAGTAACATGGCGCCATTGTGAGGAGTGATAGCTTTTCGACGAGAGAGCTTTTTTCTTGCATGACACGGATGCCTTGATGGAAGTAGCTAGAGCAATCAATCATCCATCAATATTTTGTGATAGACAACCAAAATTAGTACATATAGGATCTAGGAAGTTCCTGGCTATGAAAAACTTAAATAAATAATTCCAAATCAATTAATAAAAATTGGGAAATATTTTTAGTATATGAAACTAAATGTAAAATTTATGTATGCATTAACGTGTAAATGCATACATAAATTTTATTAACACGTTGGAGCCCTGTGGAGCTACGTGATTCTAGAATGGTTTGCGCTGCGCAGCGGCTTTTTTCTCTCTCCCACCCGATGGCACGCCTGTGATTATTCAATAGTTCGCCACTCCTGAGCTGTGCGGAGAGTCGGATGGGAAAGAGAAAAAAAGCCGCTACGTGGTGCAAACCATTGTGGGATCACGTAGCTCCACAGGGCTCCAACGTGCAGACAGCAAACAATGTGTTGTGCACTACGGTGAAATTTGGTGGTGTAAACTGTCTTTGTAGAAATTTACTCGGTGAAAATTCATAATTGGCAGGTTATTGTTTGTTGGAAAACAATGGAATAGAATGTTAAAAAAATCGAATAACACAATATATAATACTTGAATGAAAAGGACGAAATATTGTGATTTGATATTTATTTTAAATTAATTTGATGGATAATGCTAATTTTTTAAAACAGAAAATAAGCATTAATTACAATTATTACTTTTGATTGTGAGTATATTTTGGTTTAGATAATAAATTTATGACAATTAGAAACATTTTCTTGTTTAAAACGGGCGATCATCACAATAAAAGTTTTAAAAATATAGTTTGTTATCTCCAAGAATAAATTTAAACAAAAGAGAAATTAAAGAAGTTAATATAATAATTTCGCTTTTACTATATTTATTTATTTGTCAATAAAAAGTTTTTGGCTTGTTGTCTTATTCAGTATTTTTTTTTTATTTTGTTTTTTATATAGTTTTTGTTTGTGATTGGAAAAGTTTGAGTGGGAGTGGTCGGTTTTCTTTCTTTATTGGAAATGTGTATTTTTAAGATTACATGATTAATTTTATATATCCTGCTGAGAATAGATATAATACCCACAGAGTTTGGTACCATTAACTACTAGCTAATAACCCTGGTAGTTGATGCAGTATAATAAAATGGAGGTCAAATACGGTATAGGTATCCGGCATTGTTGCAGTCAGCTTCAAAAATAACGACAACTATTGCATTTATCTGATTTTGTGTTTATGTTATAAAACTTATGCATTTCATATTGTACCCATTTTCTCTGATTAATAAAACTATTATTTTCTTATATTTTGAATTGTATTGGCTTAAGGGTAGTGGGGTATTACTCCACTGTTACTATTGTATTAAGATAAACTTACTTTGACACTGACAGCGAGCCGATTCATAAACAAATAATTAGTAAGTGTTAACGTAAGCATATATCAGAACATGATTTTAAACTAATTATGTGAATTGGGCGTAATTCAAGTCAGTTCTGAACTATTCCTTTAGTTAGTATAAGTTTTCTGTTAATTAATGAAAGTAACTAGGAAAATGAAATGAAAAGGACGAAGATCACAAAGAGGAATAACAAGAACAGGTGTAATATAGATTCAACTGACGAGGTGGGGAAGATTAGTGATAAATTAAGTGGAAAATGTTATACCACTTGATGACTATACTTATTCAAAATAATTTCTTTCTTAAAATGCTTTATAATGACTCACAAACAACAATAATTTCAAATAATTACTTAATATCATTCTTAAATCAAATTTAGACGAAAGCGAACAAAGCAAAAACTTTCACCATTATATTTTCAATACCCACTTTAATATTAAATATTTTTGTCTCGAAAAGCATACTATATATTATAGATTGAAATAAGAAGTACCCGAATCTCATAAATCATTGATATCTAAATGTTACCATCAAATAGCATTGAAATGTAGGCCACGTATTTCCGTCTTCGGCATAAATTGAAGCGCGTGGGTGCTTGCATACGAACGGTTGAGAAAGTGCAATGTCTACTGTCAGATCTATCACGTAATTCCAATGCATCTGTTGCATTGGCATTCTGTCGGCCGCTTCGGACACTTGCAATTGTTGTGCGCAAAGTGCGCGCCACATCTGTGAGAAGTGTGCGAGAGCAGAAAGGTGCCAAGGTGGCGGCGACGGCGGCAACACGACGCGACCTACAATTCGAAGCCGACGCTTCGACGCCGCACAATGCTAAATTCCGCAAGCCGCATCAACGTCAGCTTTAATTTTCTCCGCGCTCTAATGATCCTTCAGTTGGAAACAACATATTCTTAGGTGTAGAAATATGAGTTTATTATTTCAGAGAAAACCTAAGCTGCTTTGATACTGTTTCTCAGAACTTGATGATAGCTAAGAGCTTTAGGACGCGCCGACCTAATTCTAGTCGGGTTGAGAATTATATAGGTAATGTGTATAAGGCCAATGGAATCTCACTTCTGCTCTTTCTCATCCTTCGTATATAAAAGTTCCCGGATTGCTACTGTGTTAGTACAGTGCATATCAAATGAGTTCTTTAAGTGCTCAGATACATACCTTGTGGTTATCTAGATTTCTGTAAAAACTTCTTATCCACAAAGACTTAGACAAAGTATACTGTAAGCACTGAGGTTCTATATAAAATATTATTTTGATGAATTTTCCAGTACGCATGGCGAATACAAGGATTGTGCCAATAGGGTACACTGAAGGAAAACAGAACGAAAATTACTGTAATGTTGTGGGACAGTCGTCGTCTCTGGGAGTGCACATTTATGTGCACGATCGTTTTACCTATTTCGTTCATTTTTGTAATTTTGCGCTCGTTAAGCATTCGCCAGTGCTTTCGTTTACTTTCCATGCATCTCTAATTATTTACAGTCAGTATTAGTCACTTTAATGTCCACTTTGCATTCCAAAAATATGTTTACATTTCATGAATTCTATAGTCTTTCTCTATGAAGAATGAAGTGAAATGGGGTAGGGAATGCACTGAAACAAAAGATTCTCTTTGTTCTATCGGGAAAATGTTTTCTTTTCTCTGAAGCTACAATACTTTGTTGTACATCTGAGAGTGAATTTGAATAAATTTACATCTGGCGTCGTTTCTTTGATAATAGATAATAGTGATAATAGAATTCGTATTCTTTTAAAAAATAGTGATATTATTGTGGCTATTTACGCAATCAATTTATTTAATATGCATTCTTCTTTCGTTTTCACTACTTACATTGATTTATTTAAAACTATCGTGCTTCTGGTGAAGCATCTCACATTATCTTTGTTTTCGTAATATATTACTACAGTTTTCTTCTGAAGTGTTGGTGCATGTTGATGCAATTGCTAACAAATTTCATTTCACCTACTTTGAGATTTCCACTACGCGAGGTGCTTTACATATTTTAGTGCACGTTTCGGAATAATATTGATGTCAAGTTGAATTCTGAAACGGCAGCGCTCAAGTTTGCATTTACTCAAGCATAACAACGCAATAAAAATAGATTTTTATTTATTCCCGCAAGTATATTCAATCGGTCAACGAGTATTCGACGTCTCCTTTTATTGAGGTTCACTTTATAACAAATAAGATTCATAACGGGAAAGATTGCGAATAAAAATCTGATAGTACAACCAAACGTGACTTTTTCACAAAATATAACTATTTCAATGTTATCAATGGGACAAAAGTGTCCACCGACATATAAATAAACATATAAAACACAACAAATATGGGGTTGGTGCGTAGTGTATAATAGGTTGAATTATGATTGAGGAGGAATATTTTGGAGCAATGGGGCGCTAGGCAATGTCGGCAAACCATTTTATTGCATATGCTTCCCACAGGATTTCAACCTGTGGCCCCAGAAAATATGCTTCGCTGTTGTTACTAGGCGCGTAATCGACTGAGCTAAGCAGCTAGACCAACAAATTAATTATTTTACAATCGAAAATAATAACCTAGCTGTTACTAGAACTATGATAGTTGATGAACACAATATGTAGAAAATGAAATAGTAATTAATAACCGTGTTTTAGGTTATTAATTTAAATTAAATTTAAATTTCAATTTGCATTTTAGCCGTATGATTTGTATTCATCTGAAGTGCACTTCACTAACAATATCAGTACCAATATTTACAATTTGTAAACTATAATATCCAATCAGTACATTGTTGTTCTGCAACACTGACATTGCGCAATGCACTAAACTGCGCTGTTGGGGCTGAGTGGAAATGCATCACAATAATTAAAAAAATACTGCAATTTAGGCATGCGCACATGGAATATGCACAATCAGCACAACAATCATGTGGCATATAACATGATATATGTACCATGCATAATATGCATAAATCAGTATTGGGGAGTTACCCAAATTACAGAATATATGAAAATACTGCAAACAGTAAATTGATTCACTCTCATTACAGCAAATTGCGACATTATTAATTAATACAATACGCGAAAAAGACTCGCATGGATATTTTGTGATATTGTTTTCTTTATTGATAATCCAACAAATAATACAAGCTGTGTTGACTGGCAGACTGATTCAATGTTTAATATCAATGTGTTAACATTGTATTGTTGTTGAGGTTAGCAAACATTGGTCACTTACAATTAGACAGTTTTGCAACAATGAAACTACGCGACAAATAAATTATAATGCGTAATAAATTAATTATGTTTACTAATTGCACCGTATATAATGGAGGCGAATATGTAGAGTGTGGTTTTAGTTCAAGATTAGTTGAGTTTAGTGATTATAAAGAAGCTACAGAAAGTCATGTATGTTTGCCATTGTTAATAATAATTGATGATGGCAATTTTGAACGTAATTATGGTGAGAGTGAAATAAAATGTGTGATGTACCTTTTAAAATATATTTTAATCCATAAAATATTAAAATGTCTAGTGTGTCTCTTTGTTCAATATTGGTAAGTCTAGTTTATCTTTTTCACTTTATTATAAATATTGTACCTTAGTAATAATATTCTACATTCTTATCGACACAATTTCCTGTTATATTTCTTCTTCAATTAACAAAATCCCTATTAAGATTTCAAACTCGAGAAAGTCTCGAACAGCAAAGTTAGCTCTTCATTACACACAGCGTCGTCGCTTGTTTATGCGCCTGGATGGCGGGTGGAGGCGGCAGTGCCTCGTTACGGAACTGCAAATTGATGTCCTTCGAAAGCGTTCGTATTTGCTATAGATTCGCTCAATTTATTTCTGCATCTGTCATCGTTTCAGATATCACAAGGGTATCGTATCGTTAGTATTCTCATAAATCAAGAAGATTTCTCACATGTCAATAAGATTATAGTTTCTTATTTTTCATATGCATTTCACAAGTATTTTAATAAAACGCAATCGTTTTACAAAACACAAAAGTTTCATTCACAGATTATATTGATATAATATATCAACCTTCAAGAAAACCTGATTAAACTACAATTTTATTATTCCGTTTTTTGAGAAAAAGTTTAAATTAAAAATCAACCTTGCTAATGAGAAAAAAAAAAACGGTTTACACTATTGGATTCAGGAGAAATTTGTAAAACCGGCCCAAAACACAACCATTAGAAATTTTTAACAGTGGTTACGATGTGTTTAATAGTCATGAAGTATACTGAAGAAGGCAACATGCCGAAAACGTTCTACAAATCAATATTAAGTAAGTGTTATAGTTAAGTTTTATCAAGATAAGACATTTTAAAATTAGATGCAAAAAACACATGCGTCTCCTAAAAGAACCCCAAATTTCCCTGTTACATCTAGGTAACTATGTGAATAGAACATTAATAGTTTTAAAATTAGAAAATAAGCACTTAGACATCAAAGAAAACGGTCAAATTTAGAAACACAAATTTGAAAAACACAAAACTTCTTTAATGAACACACCCAGTCATACTTTCATACAATACTTAAACCTCTGCGACTAATTATATAATCCGCAAAATATCCATCCCTAACAAAAAAACACAACTAACAAAAACCACCCTCATTCAATCTTTCTAATTAACAGACTATATAAAAACAAATACAGCATGCCAAAAACATTTTACAAATCAATATTAACTAAGTGTTATAGTAAAGTTTCATCTACATAATGAATAGTAAACACTTCGTGATTGCACTCAGCAACATTCTCTTAAGCAATATGTGTTAAAATTTTAGAGACTAGTCTGATGAATGCCGTCTAAGCCGTTCAGATGTTACTAAAATTGCCATATACTTCAATGCAATTGTTTCAAATAAAAATGTCTATATCTAAGTGTCTAACTTAGAAGGTAACGCGTATTTATGTCATCTTAATGGCACAATAGTTATTTTCAAAAATATTTGACGAGACTATTTCGACATTTGTTTAATCTGAAAGTGCCATTTAGATTTAGTTCAAATGGTTGAAACGCGTTTCGTAGATTCAATATTATGATGTTTATATTGAATTTCCGTGTGCTCTTGGCGAAACGTCAGTGGAAATGCATTTCCATAGAGTTATACCAGAAAATAAAGGAATATTCAAGCAATATTCTGATTCAGAATCAAGCATTTGCATCGGAAATTATAATTGCCTTATAATGATTAATTGGCATTTACGTTGAATATTGAATTAATCCATTAGATTTATTATTTACCTTTGTAATATTTATCGCTTTTGTGTATTTCTAACCAAGTCAGCCAAGTAACAATCCAAGTTTACCAGTTACATTTCATAAGAAATACTAAATTGCATTGTTATCTTTGCGTCAGCATGAAAATTGTTGATGTTGGACAACTTACTTGCTGATAGCAACCCGCTGTTGAGCATCGATAGCTTGATTGTATTCGGTATGCTGACGAAGGAGTTGCTGGCCGTGGCGCTGAGGTTCCGCTTCTTGCGAGGCTTCTTGTCGGCGTCGCCATGTCGCGGCGTCGACCTCGACCTGGGCTTCTTGCGCGACCCGCCGCCCCCACTGGTGCCCGTCGCGCTCTTTCCGTGTTTACTCTCAGCTGCGCTCATAATTCACCACGCTGTACTCACACCATTTCCGGGTTGGACTGGCAATGGACTGGAAAGCAAACCATTTACCATTAATTGCGACGAGAAATACGTGCTTTATGCGAACACTAATTGATGTAGATAAACAAGTGGAAAATAAAAGATTTCTTGATAAATTAGAGACGTTGGTAAGCAATTTATAAAGTAAGGTTATGATATATTATATTGAAAGTTGGAAAAAAGTTGAACCAAGATTTATTACTTTTATTTGACATTTCAGAAGATTAATGTAGTGAAATGCCTTGATTTTTGGAAAGCAGTGTATTTGCAGTAGATATTTTTGCAATGAAACCAATCGAAAATAGGTTGACCTTGTACTGCTCAATCTATTGCAATCAATAGAAAATAAACACCAGTTCAGTCAGATCCACAGTCACAAAAAATGTAATCGACACTAATGTATGTAGTCGCTAACAGTTGATTAGTTGATTCGCATTTTCCTCCCGGGTAAACTCCGGATGTCTGTCGCCATAATGCCCGTCACTCATCTGATTGCGTAATGTATGGTATTGTGTTGGTTCGCAGTTCAGAGGGCGCGTTAACCGCTTGCAAATTCATTACGCACGCGATAATTGGATTCCCTACCAGGCTACCGCCATCGCCATTGTCGTGTCAAACGTCGCATGCAATTATAATTACTTGGTGTTTGCGGTTGTGTCCTTAGCGTCGTGCATTTTACGGTGGCGGGATCCAAACTGGTACGAACATGATAGAAAGGGAACAAGGACAAATTTGTACATGCTAGGTTTTCGTAAATAGACAACATGTGGAAATGTTAAATATTTCAGTTTACCGGTTCGGTTTGTTTCACACACAATTTGGTTTTCCAACACAAATCGATTACTATTATTGCTTAATATTGTTGATAGAGTCGAGCGACGTTATTGTTTCTCCATATTAGGTTATAACATGCAGATTAATGTTGTTGATTTTTATAGACTCGCCATAATTTGATAGGTTTGAATTGGTTTAGAACTAATTACATCAAACAATACTTGCCAAATTGATTTAAACAATATTGTACTCTAAACATTTGGCCACGTAATAGTTAATTATGAGATAATTTTACAAAGATATCTTTTAGGTGAATCTAAAAATAACATTTAACCAAGTAGTACGACTATGTTTACGACTTGTTGCCTTATTCATAATCTCTTTAATATAACAATAAATAAAGAACTAAACGCCATGAAAACACAATGTATTAACATGAAATAAACTATAACACTCATCTAGTAACTTAAATACTTGGTAAGCACACTCAATAATACTCTAGAAATGCTTAGAGTTAAAATGTTATCAATTTCAAAATGTCCAATTAGCAAAATATTCTTATTATTTGTAGTATTTATTTGCTATTTTAGTTTTTTTCTTTAAACTATATTTTAGTTGAAATACCTTTGGTCGATAGACCTATACTATATCATAAATATGGAACACTATTATCACCAATTTCTGATTGAAAACAAAACAATTAAGTCCCAATAAATATTTTACTTTAATCCCATTAAATAATCCTTGTTTTGCATTCTTTTTTTAGTTTCTCTCTATTTGTTCCATCTGTTTCAATTTTAAATTGTCTGTTTTCCGCTCTACGAGAGACTCCCAAGATAATTGATTAATTAATGAGTCTACTACCAATTAACTGACAGCATAGCGAGCAGCACGAGGCGAAGTAAATTGAGTTATCGAATGTGAAGCGCAAGAATTAGGTCTTTAATACACTGAATGCATTTACTAGAACAATAGGAAATTGATCTCTATTTATTGTTATAAATATTAGTGAAGCTTCTTCATTTTGCAATGTGTTCTTGTACACACTCAAGTACTTTGATTAATAACTGCAGCTCGAGTTTCCCGCTGGAGGAAAATGACAAGTTTTATGTGTCTACTAAGGGGCGGCAGATGGTGGCGCGGAGGTATTGTTACCGTTACCTCGCACGACTCGTTTACACCCAGCAACAAGTGAATACTTTCCATGGCAAAATTAAAGGGAGTTAAAAGTAGGAACTTTTGGAATGCATGCTTTATTGACTGTAAATTTTGACGAGTTTCTCATTCTCTATGTGATTGTAATCTCTCCGACGGGAAATTCCAGATCTGAAGAAAGAGAATTTCTCAGGCGTTTGCTTTTATGTCACTATAATTTAGATGCTTACGAGTTACACTCCCAACTAGAAAACCAAATAGTCGTTTATATTCTAGAACACGAAATAGAACCGAGGAAAAACTAAAATTTGGACCACTGGCTAATGGTTTTTCTCTAGCTATATAGTATCAATACCCTATCGGAATTCTCATTGGGTTTGTAGTCATAGTTTGTAGCTAGAATCGCAAAGTGTTATGATTCTCGGTTGTTTCGCCTGCTCGGTTAGTCTTGGCGCGCATCCAAATACTTTTTGTTTCTTTTCGGTACACTCCTGCTAGACACAGCAGTGTCGACGTTGACTTTGTGTTTTCCATTTTCGTTTGGCATGGTTTTGCAGCTATTACAAGGCCAATGTGCATTCTGCGATTGTGCTATTGTAAATGTCAGTAGTTTATTAATACATTGCTTACAACCACGTGGCGTCTAAAGATGATTGCTTCCAATTGCTTTTCATGTTATGTCTTGAAAAGAGGATGTTAGTTTAAGGTTTGCTAGTAGCAGACTCTTAAAATCCAGTCTAATACGCTATAAAAATGAAACGGGATGAACCAGATTGCGTAAATACTATAAACTGTGAAAGTTGTGCAATGCCAGCACGAATATTGGGCTAATAAAATATATGGACAAAGCACCGGTTAGAGTGAAAATGAAAATATACGACTCAGTGAGGGTGCTGAAATGTTGGATCGCTCGGAGCTTTTGAGATTTGTGAATAGTGATGGATATCATGTTTTGCTTTCGCCACACAAGAAAAACGCTTACTCATCACTTTCGAGAATTTATATCAATCCATCTTTCTTTTATTCTTATTAAATTTTTCGTCAATATTTATTAAAAAAAAAACAGCTTGGAAACTACTTCCCGAATAATAAACTAAGCTCACAGAAAGTTTAGAATTCTGGGGCAATTTAGAAAATGATTTATTACATTTTCTTGTACGTTTCACATGAGCTCGGACACTCTAATCGCATGATTTACGAGCTATTTTTAAGAGTCCCAATGTTTTCCTCCACGAGAAGTTAGACTATAGTTACAAATAACAAATCAGGATGTAACAATTGTAAGAGATTTGATGACATATGACTTGAATTGAGGAGATTTATGGAGGAAAATACAGCAATTACAAACGAATTCAAATACCTAATAAATTTATGTCTGCAGGTTAGATAATTGTTTGGAACATTAAATCAAGTTGAAGATTTAAACTGCAATAAAGTAGAAATTTGTGGTAGGTTATATTTTTGGAAATGATTTTGAAGTTGGTATTTTAGGGTTATTACTGCTTTAATGTTGCTTACAAATTGTGGCGTTTTGGGTTAAATATTTTACTTATATATATATATAAATGCTAAACAGATTTAACACACATATTGTTAGAGAATTTTACAAAAACCAAATCTTCAATTACTTTACAAGTTTTTCTTTCCTTATCAATAGCATTGGTAATATAGTTAGGAATTTATTATCAAGATTGATTTTTATTAAATTATATTCTATATATTTAAACCTGAATTTAATTACGAAAAGTCAATTTGCGACTTTTTCTTGTTTTGTTTCATATTCTATATATCCAAAGAAGTTGTTAAAGACAACAATATGAAAGATAAATTTTTTTTCAAAAGGTTTTTCCCAGAAAACAACTTTTTTTTGTTGGGTAATGCCAACAGCAACAATTGTGACAACAGTTAGCAGGAAGTTACCTCATCGTCAATTGTCTCTATTAGAACGATTATCGCCCTTTTGAACCCAATCCGTTTTTCTGTTCGGCAGGATGCTGACTCTCAGCTGCCAAGAACGGAGGAGATTGAACTCGCGAGCCACTGACTCGTAAGCTAGCACGCTGCTAAGTGTGCTACTGAGGCGACTCGGAACTGTTATAACTAAATAATTTAAATCGAGTTGGATATAATTTACACTGTCAGAGTATAGTTTAATTAAATTCTGAAATGTGACCGGAATAAAAACACTGTAGTACTATTATTTAAACTTCTTTCAAAAAGAAAAACAGATATGAAAATTATATTTAAAGTTGTTGTTAAAGTGTAAATAACTTTAATGTAAGAAATTAGCACATATTCACGATTGCTTCAAATGTATCCTGTAATTACTTCATCAAGTTACATTCCAATTTATATTTAATTTGTATACTTCAATCTCAATTACGATAACATAAGTTGAAGTCTGTCTATAAATAAGCGTCGGCTAGAATTCTGCTTTTTCTCACCGACCTCAACAGTCATCACACTCTACATATCTGTTTGTTGTCCATCTAATGCCTTCCTGTCCGCAATTCGAACGTGTGCCAGGAATACTAGAGCGCGTACCTTCAACAAGACTCTGCGCTTTACTCCTCGTTTGCACGTTTTTCTTTGTCGGCAATCTAGAGCTGGAAGTAGATGAAACTTCGTGTATAACACTCATAAACCGCGTATGACATTACTATTGCTACCACCATACGTTTCCCAGATTTTCCGAAGAGTTCGAAACAATGTGGAACAACCACTGATTCTATGCATCTCAATTACTAGAAAATATCGATTTTATTGTAGTTGCTTTATAGTTATGCGAAGAGTGGTTTTGGATAAATGAATATAAATGAGAGAATGGCGATAATATGTTTCATTTCACTTAATGTAATATACATTTAATGAAGGTATAACAAAGATTTTGTTATTTTGACATCTTTGGGAACTTGCAACTCTTGTAATGTTTCTTGGAAATATAAAATCTAGTGCTAATAACGTGAAAGGAAAATAGTAGTTTCGCTCAGTGCTCGACTTCAGTATCTTTTGAGAACACATTTTCTTTTTATTTACGTGAGTATTTCTTTGAAATTTCATAAAAGTAAAGGAACAGGGTTGACAACTTATAAGAATTAGCGATGAGTGGCAATTTATAATTTCAACTGCCAATGCAAAGCGAATAGATTTTTACGAAACGTGTGGCCGACAAAGTGTTAAGAACATCAGTTTTAACAAGAATCTCACCAGTTACAATAAAAGAAATGGTTAAAAAGTTATTAACGAAAAAAACTGTAATCTACACCAGGAGTTGGCAATTTTTTTTTGAAGGCGGGCCATTCAATTATCAAGAATAAATATGGAAGAAAAAAACAATAATGCCAGGAAATAAAAATAAATACAATAAAAGAATTTTTTAAATGTTTATTTTTTCGGATATCAACAGTAGCCAAATTATTTTTTAATGAACTCACTATCCGTAAATGATTTGTTATGTTCAGCATTTAATTTAGAAATATGTTCTTGAACTTTGTTCCTTATATATTTGAAAAAAAAATTGTTGTTCCTAATAATTTTAATTTGTCTGAATTGAGATTCAAATTAAATTCTTTGCAAATTTATATCGCTTTATTGTAATAATTTCATAAAATTTGCAACTTTATGAATAATGAATTTATGAAAAATTCGAATTATTTAAATGCAATAATTTAAAAATTATATGCATTTCTCATTACCTATTGTAATGGTTGTTGTCAGTATGGATCATAGACACTCAGGTGGTACAGGGGTAGGCGTTACTATGTAAATGACTAACTACTTTTGCACTTTCAAAACTTTCTGCACTTCCTGGGACGAGATCTATGCGTGGGTAAAGATTTTCTAGGATTTAGATGGGTGGAATGTAACGAATAACTCAGTAACACAGTCAGTACTTTCCGAATTGGTGGATCATATAAACTGTACGAGTGAAATGAAGTCCAATGAAGTGTTGATGTTACTGCTGTGTCCCCTCTTATAGTACCGTTAAGATAAACTAATACGGCAAATGTTGACAGGAAAATAATATTCTTCGAAAAGATAAACTAAATTATTTCTTTAATGACGATTAACAGAACAATAGATCTTTATGCTCCAAAGTGCAGCGTAATAAATAAATCGACAAAACAGATAAACCAACAAAGAAAACAATAATTTGCAACCTAAACTGCACATGTCAGCAGTCACTGCACGCTCAAGCTATAAATTAATTGCTTTTTTAAAATTATACTTTAATATTTTCTGTAAATCAAATTTTCCATTTTCAAACAATGTCAAGGATGACAAGGATTTTTCGAACAGTTTGAAACTATTGTCACTGCTTCACTAACTTCACCGAGCATCACGAGTAGCCCACTAGCGCATTTAATATCCGACTCGGATGGCGTGTGATATCCGCCTCCACAGTCCAAACTTCCCAGCAAGCACGTCTACCGCCTCATCATGCTGCCGCCAAATCCACACAAACTCTTCAAACCGCCAGTGTTTACCGAAACTGCTCAAATACAATCAAATGTTTTTCCATCATCCCACAGCTTAAGTGCTTCACTACACACTCCTAATATCTCTCTTGATTCGATTCAACTATTATTTTAGCCACAAATTTATGTTATCGTCCAGTTATGCATAATCTGAGCTGCGTTTGAAACTGTTCACTGGGTTTTACAGATTTGCACAAAGTTCAATATAGATTGATAATGGTTACAAGGATTGATCTAGCTTGTTTCTTTGAGAATTAGAAAAGTGTGGGGTTTATTGAGTGATCGTTAATGCTATTTGAATGCTTGTTAGTGTCCTGTTAAGGTTACTCTTTGTAGAAGCTCTAATAAGCTTAACGGAAACTTGACAACAATCAAGCAGGGAGAGTAGCTTAGTTCTGTGGTTACAAAGGCGGTATCGAATTCTGTGAAAACTCTCAATAACAGAATATAAGAAGACAATATTGCATATGTTTTAAGAAGTGGCTGAGGAAAACAAAAACTGGAGAAACTTATATTTGTAGTCAATTTTACAGTTAAATATAATTTAACGCGGTGAAGTAGAAAAAGATCGTAAGTGCCTAATTTAATAATTATAAGACAATTTTTTATTGTCTATTGAGATAAACGCTTTGGAATATAAGCCCATGACATTTTTTTTTGCTTGGACCTTGGCAACTGGTCCAATCTTTACTTAGTGAAGAAAGGTGAAGATAATTTTAAGGCATTATCCTGGCAACTAACCTTGCAGAAGCCAGAGCTGATACTCTCAGCTTTTCTTGAATGTTCATTCTCTTCGAACGGGCGAGAACCCCTAGGTCTCTATTGACGATGTCTGTTAACAATTAAAATATTCTAACAATGTAACACATAAATGAAAAAAAAAATAGTTATATAATCGTACCCCACTTCACCGTGCTTGATTTTGCTTCTTGCTATTTTCACGTTGATTCATTGAATAACATTCAAATAAGAGTTGTGTTTATTGTCTTACAAAAGCATGAAATTTATGGCTTTGCGTGCTATCACTACCTTATAGTATAGCTTGTTGCGGATAGTGCAATCTCACCTCGGAAGCAATTTTCAGGGTTGATAAATTATGTGAAATTTGATATAAACTGGAGCATTTATAGAATTTTATTAGTGGGATTTTATGAACCAATAACCTGGTAATCCATAATATTGGATATACTTTCTTCAAGAGTTTATTACCACCATTATTTAACAAGTCTTGGAGCTGCTTTGCAAATTGTTTTCTCTATATTTTAAGTTGTTGTTTAAAATAATTTCACCCTGCGTTTGCATTCTTTGTGCAATACGTAATATTTTGGCGCTGCGTAACGTTGTAACATAATAGTGCCGTAAATTTAGTAAATTTTCACGAATTGCAAATAGTTGTACCCTCAATGCATGCTAGACTTTGTTCGAGTTACGTACTTGTGCCCTCACGTAATCAATTGTATAGAGATACCAGCCAAAACTTTCATTCTCATAGTCAGTTACTACTTAACCGTTTGCAGGACACAATTTCCGTTGTCTCTGTTGATTCGTTGATTCTAAATTATTTTAAATGAATAAATATTATTACTCAGCACTATGTCGTTCTTAACTTCCTCTTCATGAGGCGGTTTAAGATAGATCGATTCTCAAATGGGAATAACACACTTAATAAAAGAATAATTTCACAAAAGTAGAGAAACTAAATGTTTTAAATACTGAAAGTAAATTGTGTTTAATCTCGCAAACCAGTTTATTATTTATTATGTTACAATATGTGTTAATATAACGTGTTTGGTGTGTTTGTTGTCTTCTACAGTTTGATAAGCAATGTACTAACTAATTTAAAGTAACTCTGTCTTTATTATCTTGCGCATTCCTTGTTTTGCTTGCAATCTGAGCACAAACAATTCCCACTGCAATTCTTCACCTGTCCAATGCAACTATAACATTAACGTGTCCCCATACAGCAAAAGACGATTAGGGCACGATACTAGCCCTCTCGTTTGGTGGCATTATTGGCAATCATTGTTGCGACTTGCCAAGGTATACAAATTCTTCAACTCGTACCTACTCGTACCATCTTTTCTTCTTCTGCAGTCTACGGTTCTAAAATGTATACGCATAAATCTCGCTTTTTACTCATCCAGTTTCATCTCATTCTTTACTATTTCATCCAATCCCAGTTAACAACGCTTACTTTTTGTACATGTTTTTTGCGCGTCTTCTCGCACTTTTCGCAGTTTTTCTACTTTTAACTCATTCAAATAGGGAGTTACAGTGAGTGAGTGAGTGAGTTTTTTATCGAATACAATTTGTTGATCCGTTGCATTTGTTAAGTTTTTCGCGTTTGTAATAAATTTTGAATAGAATTTATAGGAAAGAATTTCTAGAATGTTTAAATGTTTTATGATCATCTTCTAAGTTGAAAATATCAGAAAACATCATAACACTGATCGCATCAGTAAACAATGAGTACTTCATGCAAAATAAACATAAAAATTACGGTACGGTATGACTAAGAAAAAGGCCCGATTCGATTATGTTTGAACCATGATCAATAAGGGCATAAGTGAAGAAGGATTGTTCTTGAGGCAGATTGGTAAATATCATTTTTCTGATGTATACATCATATTATATGGACTAATTATAGTAATTAAAAAAAACTAATTAAAAATCTATTGCGTAAATAAAATAAAATTTCTTATTCACAAACTTGTCTCCCAGTTTACTCCATTCATCCTAATTTTATTTTTTGTTAATATCTATCATTTTGTTTTTACGTTATTTTGTCTTATACAATGGTAGTATTATATGAATTTGGTTATTTTATTATGATTTTTCTCCGCTCTGAAAAGATTTTTAAATGATGCGTGTAACTAAATTAGATTATTTGGTTTACATTTGCAATTGAAAAATTAAGTGAAAACACAAACATTGCTCACAAACATGTGATGAAAATTTTATGTTACTGCAAATTTCATGCTTTACTCTGTCCAGACTTTAAAAAAAACAAGTATAAAATAAACCAGAAGCCAATTTAAGGTTTGCTCAACCATTTTGTTTACGTAAATAAATCAGGTTTGCGGAAGTGAGCGTAATCCAGGAAAAATAAAAATTCGAA
>JAODIE010000007.1:7981955-8077424 GCA_027575565.1 Diploeciton nevermanni
AAAGAAGGTTTGATTGAGCAGATTTATTTCTCATCAATTGATGTCTTCCATCTTAGAATAACTTGATATTGGTTACCTCTTTTATATCTCTGAATATATCATTATCCTGCAGTTCTTATATAACCCTACTGAAACATAATGCATTAACTTTCATCACACTCCATCGCTTCAACACGTCTAAATTCACAGTCGAAACATTCAACACAGTTAGCATTTGTAACTGTGGCAAAACCTCTCCAAAGCTTTTAATGCAACCAGAAGCATCGCGAATTTTACGCATCATATACGGAGATCTGGAATATCAAACCTTGCATTTAGTGGCATGATTGTAATCGAGCTCAACTCATCTCAAAGCGAACAGTGGGTTATATTCTGTGGCGGATTTGCACCTCACGTAGCTGGTAATCGCGTTAAAAGTTTAATTGGCAACGGAAACTGGGTGGACGTGATAAACTAACAGAATTTGAAATTATGTGTTTGATACAAGTATTGTTTATCTCGTTAGATTTGCATTTTTGATTTATAATTGTGAATGAGTTTATGACTTTTTTGCATTGTAAGAAATTACCTCAACTGTTAAATTAAGAAGAAACATTAATACCATAATTTTATCAAGTTTCTTCAATTTTCTTCTAATTTTCATATCCAAAAAAAAAAAAAGATCTGTGTTCATTATAATCCTGAGAGTGTAATTAGTTAGTTAATTTCACGAACCTTTTGTTGGGAGTTTTAAGATCACATTGTTTAAGAGTAATATATTCTTGTAATTTTTTTATACAATGTGAATAAATATTTAAACGAAAGAGGTATTTGATACAAATAAAGCGTAGAAATGCAATTAATGTTTTTGGAATTTAAGAAAATATAAGTTAAAGCTACATACGAGTTCAAATATAAGCCATGATTAGAATAAGTTCACGTTTTTAAATAATAATGATTATTATTTCGTGAAAAGTGTATTATAAATATAGGATGAGATCAGAATCAATTCATTCTTTTTGAGAAATAGACGCAAACAAATAAAGAAAAGAGAAGCTGTCTATAATTATAATGAGTGAATTTCAGTTTACCGGAACTGTTAGTAGTTCCAATATTCTCAGTTAACATTTTTTTTTGTATTCTGATAATCTGTTTTTAGCTTTAATTGAGGCATTACAATTTCCCCAATTTTCTGTTGTAGATTTCACTTTGCAATTAAACTAATTTATTTTGAAATACTTACAGTGCAATTATAATTTATATTCAAATATATTATTGAAAAGCAATAAAACTTTAAAGCAAAATTAACTTCAGTAGTTAATTGCAATCAATAATTTCATTAAAGTTGAATAAACTAATAATGTGTGTTAAAATATTTAACTCCACGTTAATATTTCATTGACGTTGGTTCTACCAGCCAATCACAAAATATTCTGGGTTTGTTGAAGTGTATCCCCTGCAGGATCGAGCGTTTCCCGTTTGACTTTCCGTCTCCTGCGATTTTCGCGGTTTTACTCTACGTCGCAATACGCAACACGCGCAGAATAATTCGCCTGCGAATTATTTATATACACGCCCGATGTACTTGACTCGAACTCACTCGAACACCAGATTTTCCTGATACGAAATACAAGTTTCCCGAAGATACGCTTTGCAACCAGGACAATATTTGACGCCGTAAACGAGAGGTGAGTCTTCGTACGTTATAGATGACTGAATGATATTTATTTTCCAGAATAAAATTGGGTTGTAATATTTAGTATTAATGGACGTACAATGGTATTAAGTGTAACACCTGGTCCTCTCTCGGGAGACCTGGGTTCGATTCCCTCTAGAAAAGAATTTTAGAACTCAATCCGCAGGATTAAAAAAAACCGTAATAAGTGTCTCTAAGATTGTGAAATTGCGGTGGAGATATGTACAAAAAATTAGTGGGTTGTTATCATCAATAGTCATTCAAATATACTTATAAACGAATATCTTTACTATGGAAATAAGCTTCGACTAGCTTTCTAGAGTAAGAATATTTACTTTCGTGATTAAATTTCAATCATTATACAGCACTTAATTATGAAAATTAAAGGAATTGTAGGATACACTGGGTTAAAGTAGAATTTTCTTTATTAACAAATAGTTTAATATAATGTAACATTTTCTTAAGAACATATAAATCTGGTGCCGTTTGTGTTTTATTAAAATTCAACTGAGTGAAATATCCTTGAAAATATTCCTCAAATATCAATAACAGCTTGAAAGAAATTTCTTTAACTTTTTTTATTTCTCTTCTAGCAGAACTTTCTACTCTTGAGTTCTGAAACTTTTTTATTTTGTTGCTTGTGTTCATTGTTCGTCTTGTTTTCCTCACCACGTTGGTCTTTTGCGTTTAACCCACTCTTCGTCTCAAATACGCTTTTTCGGGTACTGTTATTCCTTTCCGTTCTGAATGCCCGGTAAGATTCGCAATTATAGAATTCGCGCGCGCCCGCGAAACGATGAATGGTACGATTGTGCCCTGGCGGCGGCGGCAACGTTGTTAGATGTGCACGGCGGCGTCCGGTGCTTAAAATAAAATAAAACTATTTGTTGGCAAGTACCGAGCGTGCAATTTTTTCCTTTCGCAAGCACTGAGAGCGATCGACGTGCGTCGAAATATTCACCTCGCTGATAAAGCGATTAATCGAAAAGAATTTATTGAATCATATTGCATAAGTTAAGAAATTTAATTCGGTTTTATTGAGTTTTATTGTAGAGAATTTATGCACAAATTTGTGAGGAAATGACTACATGTTTTTAGAAATGAATATAGTTTACATATGCGTTACATCTAATAGGAAGTTTTTAAAATTTAACGAAAAACTAAACTTCTTGATAACCATTCCCTAACATACCAAATTTCTTTTCAAAGACTTACATATATTTAGTTGAAACTCTTACTTGAAAACTGTCCACACACTTATTAAACACTCACAATTAAAAAACAATAATTTTGATTTTCAAAAAATAACAATATCTTGAAAATAAAACGCCCCGTCGGATTTGTCAGTAACTCGCGTCGGAATTTTTGCGTTAATCGCGCATCTCGTTTCGCGAAAAGTGTTGCGAACGGGCGTGTAGTCAGCACGCGAATAAACACAGCAGCTGGGCGGCCCGGCCCCGCTAACGGCGGCGGCGTCACGACGCCGGCTCTCCGTCTGCGTTGGTAGCCTGGAATCGCTCATCATCCACTGTTTATTCGCTCTCAGCTCATCCACATCTCCCATTTATATGAATTCTTTTCGGGCGCTACCACTATGATTTGGCGATTCCGATTCCGATAAGCGCTAGAAAAGAAATGTATCGCATAATCAAGAAATGAATAAGAAATTAAATATTCGGAATGTAAGTATAGTTTCTGTATAAACATGTACGATAAATGATGATAATGTGACACAATAAAATTATTTGTCAATCTCAAAAGAAAAAGATTTTGTTTCAACTAATATGTCAACAGTATTGTTTTATTGCTCATTCATTATGCGAAAGTTCAAATCATTTTTAGATTTACCAGTTTTTAAAATGTTTAAACAACTTTTTAAGATATGCAGCCAATCATGCGTATTTTGATGTTTTACGAATTCCACGCGTTTCCTTCCTTACCATCAAGGAAACGACAATAACCGAAGCAAACATCTGCCCAACTGCCGATTGCAGTTGTTTTACTTGTTCCCTGATGCGCTTAAGGAGATGTCGCGGTTTTTGCTCAGGAGACTTGTTGCCCGATAGCAAATTAAGTAAACCAGCTAATTCAACCGGGCCCGTTCAGACTTGGCGAACCTGGACCTTTTATACAAGCGATTTCCGCGCTCACTTTTATCTGTTATATATTATATATATATATATATATTATATATGCAGAATAAGCAGGCAAGTGCACAAAGGCATTCTTTCATTATAATTGCCACTTGAATTACATTGCTGTGGAGGTAAGTACAATTCAATGCAGTTCTCTTTATACCTGTAGTTGGCTATGAGAAACACGTGCTTATCATAAATGAATATATCTCATTTCCATGTAAACAAGTTTTTCTGCAATAATTTTGTCCTCATTTGTTCAATTCTCAACAGAATCTGTTTAAAATGGATTTATACCTAAAACTGATCAATTCTCTTGGGGGAATAGAGCAGAAGGTTGTAGCAACTAAAAGGTCCAATACTCAAATGCGTCATCTAGCTTTACAACAAAAAGTTGAAGAGGTAGAAATTGAACCAGAAGGAACTGAGTATGCAAAAGAATATGAATTAAAAGAGTTTGCAAAATATGAAGAATCTGCAAATAATGCCCTAAACCAGGTAAAAATTTATTGAACATTAATTGATTTTTGTTTGTTAATGTTTGCTCATATTTATAGATGAGGCCAATGTCACTTGTCAGTGGCATGACATCAATGGAACTTCATGATGATGCTGATTATGAACCCAGAAACCACAGTGAAACAGTGCACCGAATTTACAATAATTATGTTTTTCTTAAACCCACAAGAGATGTTTTGCCAATTCATGACAAAAAACAAGATGTTTGTATTGCAGCAAATTTATATTGCTATCATTTAATTTATTTATGATTCCATTCATTTTGTTTAGATTTTATATAATCTATCTATTACTGATGTCATTATCATACAAGGTGACACAGGTTGTGGTAAGACAACTCAAGTCCCACAATTTATTCTTGATGACCACAAAGAACAGAATATGTATTGCAATATTGTTGTCACCCAACCAAGAAAACTTGCAGCAATAAGTGTTGCAAAGCATGTCTGTGAAGAGCGTGGATGGGATGTGGGGACTATAGTTGGGTACCAAGTATGTATAGTTTACAAGAACTAGGTGTGACAATGATAAAATTACAAATTTTCCTAGGTTGGCTTAGATTGCAAGACTGGCCCTGATACAGTTCTCACATATATGACAGCTGGTGTTCTTTTGCAAAAAATTATCCTCCGGAAAAACCTCCATGAGTATACTCATATTATCATTGATGAAGTTCACGAGCGCACCCAAGAAATGGACTTTCTTCTTATTATACTTCGAAGATTTATGCATACCAACTCAATGGGCGTCAAGGTATTTACATCTTTACACCTTCAATTGATATGTTTCCATCTCTTTTTTAGATTATTCTCATGTCAGCAACATTTGACACAAGAAGATTTGCTGACTACTTTAAATATATTTACAACAATTTGGATATACCCGCAACTCGAATTGATATTAACAAACAATATCTGTTTGAAAAAAGTATTCATTATATTGATGAATTAAAGGCTTTGGGAAATGTAGGTAGACTGAATTCATTTCTTAGAATTGTTTTCAATGTCGGAGTTTTCAGATCTATCAAGACTATGACAATGATGAACCAAAGATTCCGAAAAATATTTACGAAATCTTCGTGAAGTTGGTGCTTGCATTGAAGCAAATTGATGCTGTAGACCAACCTATAGGACACGTCTTGGTATTCCTTCCTGGCATCCATGAAATTGAGGTTGCTTACAACATTCTTATGGAGGAAAGGTTGTTTTATAAAGACTTATTAAGTACTTGTCTAATTCTATGTTTTTGAATAGTAATAAGGGTAGAGGTAACTTTATGATTGTCCCATTGCATTCTTCAATTCCGGGGCATGAGCAGGGACGAGTCTTTGCCAAACCTGCGCCTGGTGTACGAAAAGTCATCTTATCAACCAACATTGCAGAAAGTTCAATTACTGTTCCCGATATAGTATACGGTAAGAGTCTTCTTTTACACTCAATATGTTCTTGTTATGTCGGTACTTAATATTCTAGTTATCGATTTTTGTATGACCAAAATCATGATCGTGGATACAAGAACTCAATACCAAACACTTCGATTATCATGGGCAAGTAAGACAAATTGCATTCAGCGTGGCGGACGCGTGGGTCGTGTAAATTCAGGGCGTGTGTACAGGCTAGTAACTCGAGACTTCTATGAAAATGAGATGTCAAATGATATAAGCCCGGAGATGTTGCGCGCGCCTTTGGAAAGAATGATCTTATTCAGCAAAAAATTAGATTTTGAGGAACTACCCCAATCAATCTTGGCTTTAGCATTAGATCCCCCTGAGTTAAGTAATATTAAAGCGACTATTAAGACTTTGAAGGAAGTTGGAGGTCTTTTGTCAACATGCCGAGGTGTTTTCACAGAATTGGATGGGGATATCACAATTCTGGGGCAATTTATGTGGAACCTGCCAATTGACATTAAGTTATCAAAACTTATATGCTTAGGTCACATGTTTAGCTGTCTGAATGAAAGCATAATAATGGCTGCAGGTTGTTCCTTACCTAATATATTTTCAATTCCGTTCCAAGACAAGATACCCTCGTATGTCAACAAGTTGATGTGGGCGGATGGATCTTGCAGTGATTTGATTGCTTGTTTAAATTTGTATCAGGTAAGCAAGTGTAGTTAGTTTCTTTGGATGTGTATTAATTGTCTATTATTTATAGATCTATCAAAATAATAAATGCACCGGTATATTTAAAAACATACATGATGAGAAGAAATGGTGCGCTGCAAACTATTTATCATTTCGTTCTATGAAGGACTGGGAGATTTTGATTATTGAACTAAAGAGTCGTTTGGAGCGAATAAACATAAAGCCAACGGTTGGCCCACAATATGTAGCCATGAATGATTCCGAAAAAACTATTATCTTAAAGACAATTATTGCTGGAGCATTTTATCCAAACTATTTTTCTCGCTCTTCGGATGCCGGGCAAGTGAACGAAAAAGAAGTTAATAGAGTATTAAAAGGACTAGATCAAAACTCAACAGTATATTTTACTAATATGATTGTTGACCAACCCGGTTTACTATATGAAGAGAGGATAAGGGAAATGATGAAAAAGGTTTCACATGACATAAATGTTTATTTTGAACAGGGCAGGTGAGAACTTTACACATATTATTATGTAGCTATTATTATTATTACATATATATATTTTTTTTTATATAGTAATAAAGTATTTGTGTCTTTCAATGATAAGAGGAAGCCGATGAAAGTCATCATGGCAGGAAGGAAATACGTAACGTACATGCCTGGGAAAATCCACTTGGATGTATACAAAGCTGTTAGAATGAGACAACTGAGAATGAATACTTCTTTCCCTGTAGCATCGTAAGTATAAAGTATCCTACTGGTTTGTAATTACTTTTTAGTTATATCTATTAATTGTAGAAAAACAGATGCATGGGAAATGGCTAGAAAACTAAATTTAGCAGACTACGCACACGGCTTCTATACTTTAAAAGCAAACCCTAGAAAGATCGAGCCAACTGTGGCACCTGGTTTGTCAACTAAGTTTATATTTATTTCTGTATCTCATGTAAGTATTCATATGCTAAGTTTTATGAGATAATTATTAATAAATTCCAGCTTGTTGATGCTGGTCATTTCTACGCTCAATTAGCAACATCGGCTTGCCAGAAAAAATTAGATACTATTTTCGAAGCTTTGAATAATAATGAGATACCACTGGATTTGATAGCCAAAGATGACATAGAGTTAAATGGGCTGTATGCTGCAAAGTTTGCAAATGATGGACTGTTTTATCGTTGTCGGGTTTTGGGGATGGTGCCGTTTGGCGATAAACAAGTTAGACTAAACGTATGTTGAATTAAGATTAGTATATTTCATGTTTTATTATAAATTATTGAATTTTTGTCAGATTTCATATGTGGATTTTGGAAATACTGAATGCATTCTTCCGAATGATCTCTACGTCTTACCAGAGCCAATTGAATCGATTCCACCACAAGCAATGGAGTGTGCTCTTCACGGGGTGCAACCAATTGCTATGTTTAATCCCCTAGGCATATGGCCTGAGGGTGCCACAGACTATATCATGGGGCTAACGAAAGACGACGTAATAGGTGCAGAAGTATATTCGGTTGTAAATGATATAGTAAAACTTATTCTATTTGCTAAGAACGACAAAGTGTCTGTAAACGACCATCTAATCCGTATGAACTTAGCCGAAAAATATGAAGAGCCTTACCTTTCTCGCGAGGATCACGGGCAGCGATTGCAAGCCATCAATACATCACTTGGACAGAAGGTTGTGAATGAAATAAGGTTGGTTAATACTTTGCCAACATGTGCTCGTGAACATGTCGCTGCTCCAGAAGGTAGATTGTGTAGAAGTATGGTTAACTTGAAAGGACCTTTTTCACCATTGGAGATGAAAATGTTTGCTATGAATAATATAGCAAATGAAGTCTCAATTGAAGGAGACTCTGTCAATTGTGTTTTATTGGATAGTGAACCTCAAGATCCACATGAAAGGTAGATTTTTAAAACAATAAATGCGTTGGGATGCGACTCATTGTATATCCAATTTATTTTTAGGATGCTAATTGCCTCTTCTATATCAAAGGCTCAACACACTGAAAGGGTTACTCTTCGTAACACGACATTAATGCCGAGTGGACGTGGATTGCCAGCAATTATCTCTATGATTTTTGCTCCGAAAATTTTGTTGAAAGCTACTCAATATGGTAATGCATATGCTTCAGTTTTGTGTGGTTTAGGAGCGAATGAGAATGGCAAGCCACTGTATGCTGAGCACGATTTAAAGGTGGTATTTGATGTTGAAATTACACAGGATGACATGACTGCGGTAAAGAAAAGCACAATAATTTAAGCAATACTTTACTCTTTTAAATTCGCAGATTAATGAAATTCGTTACATAATGAATCGACTTCTTACCAATATGAATTTGGACCTAGAGAGAAAGTATGTTGAACAGCATAATTTCCATCGGCAGTTGAAGGATCGTCTGATTCAATTATTATCTAGACCAAGGGAGAGTATAGGCCGGGAATATGTTGAAAGTTCTGATAGTTGGAAGCCTAACTTGAAGTTTACAACAGTAAAACCAGCTGTAAAGTATTATCGCCCTGATGATATTTGGTACTTACACTCTGGCCTTTTATTACATAACATAAGTAAGGATACTGTGAGATTGAAAAAACATCTAGATGAGCTGTATTCGTACATTCGCAGGTAAGTTATATGAAATATACATCAATTTCAATGAAGAAATATTCTATACTTGCTTTTTCTCATAGATATACTCCTATGCCGGGTTCAATTATCTGCCAGTTTTGTGACGTTGAATTAGTGTCATCTTGTCATCTAAATATGCATATGATGTCTCCTGAGCATAAGGAAAGCGTTAGAATTGCCTTGGCAGAGGAAAACCCAGTAGACTCGTAAGTTTCCTTTTATATTTCTTTTGTATCTTTAAACATTTTTATATTGTTGACTTATTTGTAAGATTAATTGAGTTGAAGAATGTTCATTTTTCCTTGTCAAGATTAAAACTTGCGATTTTTTTAATAAATACTATTTTTCTGAATTTCCAACATTTAATTTATTCTGATACGTTTAATCAATATATTTGCCTGGACAATATTTTGTTATTAAAAAATGCAATATATTATATATATTAGATAATCTTATTACTTAAATGCATGGAACATTGTAGAGTAGTAATTTTATTAGTTGTCTAATAGGAATCAAACATAAACAAAGATCACATTGTTCCAAGTGATTACTGGATATATAAAAGCAATGTTTACTGAATAAATGGATTTGGATTGCTGTTGTCAATACCGTTCCCATTTCCGGGCACTCGTAGTGCATTTACAATTTGTATTTGTTGTGTAAAACAGTCCAGCGCATCAAGGACCAACTCTCTAGGTACATCGCTCTTGACGTTTTGGCATCCCTGCATTATGAAAGCCACTTCATCACTGCTATATGTTTCAGCAAGGAATGCAGCTATGTTATCACGGTTCAGTTCAGATTTCGAATGGTCCAAAAATGCTTGTAAGCGATAGCCGCAGACTAAATAATCGCCGTATTTTCCATCACGTGGTATGAGTTCAGAGTCTACTATAGTTCCAACTGTTTTCTTGTCGATTCCTACAACTTTAAGGCAGTGGCGGTTGATTTTCCGGCGGTTTTCAGGTGTAAGAGACTTTGCCTTTGTATGAAATAATGAAATTTGAAATAATGAGTAACTTTAAAACAATGCAAATAATAATTTTAACTTACGTCAAGGAAGATGAATGTCGAACAAAGCAAAACAACACTGATTAGCATGACGCAAAACTTAGAAGCGCTCATTATGAACTCAACTTGTTCGCGCTGTTGATGCAGCGAAACTGTAACGATTACATACTTTTTTTTTGTATGCTGTTGAAGTTAGTTTAAAGAATGATGGTTTATATGGTGGGGATATGAAGTTCATCTGAGACTGGTTTTCAGAAATACTTCATGGACAATTTTTGTATTTTCCAAATCGCCGTATTTTAACAGCAGGTCCACGGATTTAATTATGATTGATGAAAACACCAATTTGAAATTTTTTTAAGTAAATTGCTACACATTGCTAATGATAGAATTTCATGTGATGAGAGGTTTTATAACGTTCTGGCAAAATGCGATATTAAATTATTTATTTCATTTCCTTTTAAGAAGAATATCATATTCCGAACATAGGCATGTATTTTATTTAGTTTTGCATTTGTACCAACTTAATTTTTTTGCGCCGCACGCATTACATCAACTTCTTTCAATTTAGTTACAATACATTCAAGCGTATCATATACTAATTCCTTTGGCTCCGGGTGTGAAATTTCTGTACAATCTTTCATAATATAATCTAGTTCTTTTTGTGTATAATAATTTGCCAAGAAAAGTCTAATGTTTTTGTGTGAAATTACATTTTTACTATCAATAAATCTTTGTAGTTTGTAACTGCATAACAAATATTCCTTATATGTTTCTTGATCTCTTCCTAGCAAGGTTTCTGTTGCTACAGCCTTCATGACCTTATCAGCATCAACGCCTGTTTCTTGGGCACAATGTTTGCCAATTTTTGTGCGGTCTTCTTGTGTCAAGGGTTTTGCAGGGTTCGCAATTTTTGTACCGTCTTCGACTGGTTTTGCCTAAACATATTTTAAACATAATTCATATATTCAGTTAGTTTTATTTAAGGGGACATACCAATATGGAGACTATCTGGAAAATGCACAACATCACAAAACAAAACTTGCACATGTTTTCAACCATTGTAAATCAATTTTCAGCAAATATTTCAAAGTGAATTATTTATCATCAAATATATAGAATGTTTTGTACTAATTGCGCCGTTAACATAGAACAAAATAGAGAGGAACCATGAGGGACTCACTCTAGGGGACCAAGGTTGCCACTTTCAAAAGTAATGAATGCAATAAACTATGGGGTCTCACTCAGTAGGACCAAGGTCACCACGTTAGAAATGGATGAACATATTGAGCTTTTAATTGAACTTAATACAGGGAATAAGACTACAAAACTTTATTTCAAGATGATCTCGCACTTTTAATGTTGGTTTCTACTAAACTCGCGAAGAAACTGCGCACACGACGATCACAGACCGTATGGCTCACTAGGATTAATTAAAGGCTATAATTAGGATATTTTGTTTTAGATACATGTTCAATATTACATATATTATAATATAAAGTAATATTGATGAATTAGGCTTTTCTAAATCATAAATTAACAAACGGTTTGTGCTGCCCGCGCCGCTTCGTGTCGATCGTTCGAAACATCTAATAATTTAAAATCAAAATATCAAGGCAAGTTTTGTTTTTAAAATAATTATTTTTAAAGGACATTCATTCCACGTGTTTATTTTGTTTTTGTTTCTTTACTTTATGTAAAAAATTACAGTGGTTTATTCGATTTGTATGAATTGTTTTCAGCTCGCTAGAGGGCCTAGTTAGCAGGAGGCGTGTAAAAACTAAAGTTTTGAGCCCATCTCCACTTGCTTTCCTCTCTATGGCGCTGAATAAAATACCAAGAGGCTAAAGTTTATCACAATGTATTTTGTATTTGCAATTAATTTGTACTGCATGTACACTCAACCTTGATGTTACTTGAATATAATTATTTCTTTCAATTGCATTTGTAACTACTATGGTACCATTATAGACTGACTGTGATCTATGGTTTAGCATTATTAATATTCACATTTATTTATTTCGCGACTGCCGCCGCAGGGAAATTATATATATTTGCAATAATATTGCACAAATCATAATTACGATTACTAGGTTAATAAAATATATTATTTGTTTATAAATTCCGTGAGGGCGGTGGATCTCAACTATATTTGACGATGTAAACTGCTTAAAGTACGAAATATGCATAATTATTAATAATAATTAATGATAAATCTTTTTTTATTATGGAACATATACGAATCTTTTTGCAAAATATGTAAATTCTTTAATTATGATGAACATTTTAATAACCTAATTTCTTGCAATGCTCGAAATTGAATATTTATTCCACTAAGAAACAATAAATATACAAATGCTTCCAAAGATAGGCAACTTCATAATCACCAAGATTGGGACGTCGGCCAATCATACACTCTTTGAGACCAATGGAAATTACAACATTTGCCCTTCATCTATCGTATTATCGCATGCATAATTCGTTCAATTTTTCCAGTAAGTGAAATTTCCCCGCGGCTTACGATTCTCACTGTTTTATTTCATAAAGCTCTCATCACTCTCATCCACACGCGAGTTACATCTGTTTCGTCTATTTCATTACAGGCACTGACAGTCCTCGATTTTTAGTTTGTTGTCTGAAAGGTTATAAACGTTTTGTCATTCGCTTGCGTCTGTTGCAAAATTCATAAGTTGTTTTTCTCGCCAAAATCATCTCATCGCCCCTGCCGCCATACATGTAAGCGAGGATGTTTTCATTACAAAATCAGAATCAGGTGAGTCGTCTATATACTTTACACCAGAATTAGTCAAAATGCAGCCAAAGAAGTTACAGGCACTGATAACGTTATCACAAGTTTCCGCTAAGATCACACCGCGCCAGAATGCCTTCCTGGCGAAAAAATGCAAACAGCCTGATGCTCACTTCCTCTGCATGGATAGCTTCCTTGAGGCTGTCAAGAACTGTGACTTCAGTATCTTCAAGCAACTAAATACTAAATCCTTTATTGACAGCAGTCACATTCTTGGGAAATTAAATGTTTCCTATGTGTCTGGTCGCAATTTCGCCGAAAATAAGAATGGATTTTATAATGAACTTCCTAGCTCACGAGGGAAGCATCATGCCATCCCGACACTGGTTCTCACTAGAGATTCCAAAGTTCCTCCTAGCTTTGTGCAAAACATGACAGAGCATCTTTTGCAACATAATCGCTTTACTTTTGATCTACAAGTACGCGGTTTTAAAACAGACAGAAGTGTACGGGCGGAAATGAACAGGAATCCAACGTTAGTATCACGAATTAAGAATATGATGGGAATTGGCGGAACTGACATGGAGACGAGAGTACATCAAGATGCATCCGCAAATAATGAGAAGTTAAATAAGTTACTCAAGCTTGATGATCCAAGTATATCAGACACCGAGCGACAAAGAATCAAAATTGCTTTTGCAGAAGGATATATTTTGGGAAATCATCCAGCCACAAAGACAAGCAAGATGGCAAAATACTTTAAGGTGGTGCAACAAGTTCTCACAGTTGCTATTTTTCTAGCAATTGTTGTTAGTTTAATTGCTAGTACTAGTGGATCTGTGTTTAGGTAAGAAAGCTTATAATTTAATACTTTTAATTTAATACGGGAAGTTATTTGCTCTTAATGTATATGTCACTTAAAAATCAGAAGCTTAATAATTTCAAGGTCTTATTTCAGAATACAATTAGGAAACCAAGTGGAAGTTGATCCAGAAGATATTCACGTCACATTTGACGACGTGAAAGGTGCAGATGAAGCTAAACAAGAATTGAAGGATGTCGTTGAGTTCCTAAAGAATCCAGATAAGTTTTCCAATCTTGGTGGCAAGCTTCCAAAGGGCGTATTGTTAGTAGGGCCACCGGGAACCGGCAAAACTCTTCTGGCTCGAGCGGTGGCTGGTGAGGCAGGGGTTCCATTCTTTCATGCCGCTGGACCTGAATTTGACGAGGTGTTAGTTGGTCAAGGAGCGAGAAGAGTACGAGATCTTTTTAGTAAGACTGTTTTTTAAATAATAATATTATGAACAATTGTTTTGTGTTGTCAATCTAATTTTGTTGTTGTTTATTTGCAGAAGCCGCAAAAGAACGGGCTCCATGTGTAATATTTATCGACGAAATTGATTCTGTGGGCGCAAAGCGTACGAACAGTGTTTTACATCCCTATGCGAACCAAACAATCAATCAGTTACTAAGCGAAATGGATGGCTTCCATCAGAATGAAGGTGTGATTGTTCTCGGTGCAACTAATCGTCGTGACGATCTAGATCAAGCCTTACTACGACCAGGAAGATTTGACGTCGAGGTAAGCTATGATTTCATTGTTAGTAATATATTACCGTGGTTACGGACAGTCAGTCGTCAAACATCAAAGAAACGGCTCGAAACATTAAAAATATTCTACAATTGATTTAAAATACAAAAATTTCTTTATTTACTTTAAAATGTCTACTGTAAAAAAGAATACATCTACTCTCAAAACCGATAAAACTTCCAAAAGTCGACTAAAAAATAAACCTTTTGGAGTCGATATTTACACCGATGATATCCTCACGGTGATACATTTATTATCAAGTCATGACCCCAATATAGCTAACGAAGCCCTCACTACAGCACATGATTATTGCTGCACCGATCCCAAAGTTCTGGAAATGTTTATGACATCCGGAATGTGGGCGCAACTTAATTTTCTATTAAACACTTCACAAGAAGCTTACTACGAACAAATCTTGAATTTAGTTCATTTGGCGCTGAGTACCACTACAGCGGATTTTATTTTGTTGGATGAAACGAAAACCTTATTTGCCAGGATTGTCGATATAATATCGAAAGAATGCCCGATTAATGTTCTGGTAAATGGATTATTGTCTCTTCGAGATTTATTGACGAAATTTCAAGAAATATCACAGTATGTTTACAATCCAGAATTTATAAACAAATTGTTTAATATACTGACAAATTTGGACGTATCGAACCTTAATGTTGTACAATATGCTTTGTCATTATTATCCGAATTAATAACAACAGAAGAGCGTCTTAAAGAAATGTGCGAATTATCACAATTTACTCCTCAGCCGTTAGTATGCTACATGTCTGGAGGTGATGAAGAAATTCGGAAGGTAGCTATCAAGTTTCTCTTGGCTTTATGTACACTGAAAACCAAAGAATTTAATGACGCATGCTCAAATGCACAAATTCCACAAAAACTGGTTCAATTACTTTTGAACGATGAATACTTAGATTTGCGATTTGATATCATTTGCTTGTTAAGTTTTATGCTGGATGGTGAAAATTTATGCGTCAGATTTGTGGATGAAATCGAATTTCCTGAACTTTTATCATACAGTGCCAATTGTACTGAGGAATTTGAGCTGGGATATACTCAACTTTTGAAAATATTTTCCAAATATTCAGAACCAAATTATAGACAAACAATTTATGATTACGGATTTGAAACTGCAATATTGTTGCTTTTATATAGGTCCACAAATGTTGAGGTTCAAAAGGAATTATGTTCAATTATAATGAATCTTTCGAATCACCTCTACGGAATCAATACAATTGCAAAGGAAGAACGTTTTATACCAACTTTAAATCGGTTGCTGACAACGGAAGATATTGTATCATCAGCTGTACAATTAACACACTACTTTCTCACGAGGTCTACTGTTTTTCCTGATTTGTTTGTTAAACCTCCAAATAATGGAATGACGGCTATTATGGGGATATTTCTTTCAATTGGTGATCAAGATGAATGTGATGATAATATTTTTCAGCTTGTGATGGACATTGTTTCTTTTTACATGAAACATCCCGCATATAAAGATGATTTTATTTCATTGGATAACTTCACTAAACTTTTATGGATCTACCGGAATAAAGGAGATGACGCTGCAATTCTTGTAAATAATATAATGAATGATCAAATAGTTGATAAGGGGGTTCGCGAATGGTTTATAGATCTTGAAGTTTACAAAGATTTGATAAACACTTTGAAAACGTCGAAAAATGATGATTTGGTGAAGTTTACTTTGATTTTTGTGAAGCATTTGGTTCTATACAAGAAGATAATTAATTTAGTGTTTAAAGAAGGATTGATTGGCGTTTTAAAACAATTGGAGGATAATCATCACTGTGTCGCTGTAATAATAAGATCTTTAACATCGTTATTTCTTCCACTGAAGTTCTACATGTATAACATGCTCAGTATAACTGACAATATTACGGATAACTTTTACCTTATTAATGGAAGGTGGACAGGGTGCGCAACGTATGACACACCATTTCCTTTATTAGAAGAATTGCAGTTTTTAAAAATGTCGACATATTACACAATTTATGTAGTAGATTACAGTTACACCAAAAGAAAGAAGCAACATATCGAGGAAGAGAGATTAAGAAGAAGTTCATTGCCTTCAGACGTGCTACAAGGTATAAAACCTAAGAAATCTGAGTTTACCGCAAGAAATGCATCAAAAAAGAGTATCTCTTACGGTCAAGTTTCGACTAAAATATTTTCAAAGACAGCATTGCTATCAAAAAAACAAGACTCGCTTGGGAATCTTGTTCAAAAGAGGTCGATTTTAGCGAAAAGTAATTCGGGGTCACCAGCTAGTAAATCTTCTATAGCGTCGCCAAAGTCACAGAGACAGTCAGATACATCAAAAGTAATTGATAAAGTTCCGGATGAGACACAAATTATTGCACGTACGTCTGTTTCCTCTAATATTTCACTACTTAGTGGGGTTGGCGTTCCTGAAGACTTGGAGGAACATGTCGGAGTCTTACCAGTAATAAATTACGGATATCTCAGTGAAGATCCTTATTTGTATGACTACTTTGTTTCATTGGAAAAGACTTTTGAATGTTTTGAAACTTGCTTAAGTCTTTACAACCGAATATCCATAATTGCTTCATTTGTTGATGAACAGCTTAAGGGTTTCATGGGATATGATGATGGGCCCGCACATACTTTCCGTTTGCATATGCATGCTTTGAAGACCAAGTTAGGCACTAATATGATTCCAATTGGATTCTTACGGATGGGATTTTGTTGTGAAAGAGCGTTACTATTTAAAGTATTGGCGGATTATTTTAATATCTTCACCACTTTGCATCAATCTGGAGATACTTATTGGAACGAAATACCCATGACGTTTAAGGCAGAAGATAAACCTGATATGATTGATCCATACAGTCAGCGTGTTGTTTATTACTTGGTGGATCTGATGAATAATATTGGAGAGATGTATCCAATCGGTAGTGTAGAAGCCGATGATTATATGGAAACACTTATTCAACCTTCATACATCTAAGCTTTAAAGATTATTTTAGAGTAAATTGATCATTATTTGCTGGAACTAACATTGTCTAATAGAGTTGATTTGATAGAGACTTTTTACTTTTATATCTTTCTAGGTAAATGTTCCGACTCCAGATTACACGGGTCGTAAAGAAATCCTGGGTTTATATTTAGGTAAAATTATGGCAAAGGAAATTGATGTTGAGTTGCTTGCAAGGGGTACAACTGGATTCACTGGGGCGGACTTGGAGAGTATGGTGAATCAAGCTGCGTTGAGGTAATTTTTCATTGCAATGCTCTAATGTAGAGCACTTTATCATATTGTGTTGTAGAGCGGCAATTGATGGTTGTAACTCGGTATCAATGAAATACTTAGAATCTGCTCGTGATAAGGTTCTCATGGGTCCCGAAAGAAAATCACGGATACCCGATGAAGAAGCAAATATGATCACCGCGTATCATGAAGGCGGACACGCCATTGTTGCCTATTATACTAAAGATAGTCATCCGTTACACAAAGTTACTATTATTCCGCGGGGACCTAGCTTAGGTCATACGGCGTATATTCCAGAAAAAGAGCGTTACCATGTAACTAAGAGCCAACTTCTCGCAATGATGGACACTATGATGGGTGGACGTGCCGCTGAAGAATTGGTATTTGGTCCAGATAAGATTACGTCCGGTGCTAGTTCCGACCTGAAGCAAGCAACGTCCATCGCTACCCACATGGTTAAGGATTGGGGCATGTCAGAGAGGGTAGGACTCAGAACGGTGCAGGAAGGTGGTAAAGCTTTTACAGGGGAGATGTTGGGTCCATCTACTAATGAATTGGTAAAATGATATTTTTTATGTTTTTATGGTTTGGTATGCAATTTTATTGAAAAATGTCAAATCCTCTTTTATAGATTGATGCAGAAATCAAAAAAATTATGGCAGAGAGTTACGAACGCGCAAAGATTATCTTAAGGACACACGCCAAAGAACACAAAGCACTGGCGGAAGCTCTTATGAAGTATGAAACATTGGACGCAGATGACATCAAGGCTATTATGGCAGACAAGTCGCCAAACATCGAGCCGAAGTAGAGTTGGAACGTAGAATTAATATTAATGATTACCACCAAGCGAATTCTCTACGTAGATAGGTATTAAATAACTTGCTATCGACGTACTACACCTCCTATTAATAACATGGCATAATGAACATAATAAAATGCTATTTATTAATTATACGTCTTTTCAAATGGCAAATATATGTATGAATTTGTTAGTTTGTTGTAGAGTTGAGAGGTGAAGATGAAAATGTTTTAGTCGAAAACGATATTCGTTTTGGGGATGCAATTAAGCGATATAAAATTAATTGTATAAAATATGTGTAAAATGGACAATGCTCTGGGGCAGAATGTGACTTATTTAAAATGTTGTTAGGCGCTGTCTTTTGGCATGATTTTATGAGTATATCTAAAATTTCATAAATAAAGTCAATGTCTTTTTTCACTGTCTTTTTTACTAAACAAAACTAACATGTTATTAACAAATAAAACTAGGAAATATCTAATCACAGCAGAACTTTCATCTCTTTCATGAAAGAGAGAGGTGAATGCTTTCTGTTTATTTACATTGTTATCTATTAAGAGGTTGTGACACTATACATCTAGAGAGGAATAACCGTCTTTTAAATAGTGAATGAATGATCAAAACTATAATAAATTCAAACATCTTGCATCCGTCATTGTTAATTTTTCTAACATGCGCATGCGTACTCCAAGTAGTAGTTCTTGTTTTCGCTACTGACCCGTTGACACTGCATCGGCTGGTCATTTGGCATTGGCCAAATTCCTCGAGGTACGCGCAACTCGCTATTGTGGCGGTGGCTCTACTAGCGTTCCCAGCAAGTTTACCGAATGGGGCGAAGGTAGCAAGCGCGAACAAGTAATCGCGAATGGGAGTGCGGCAGTGAGTGCGCGAACGTTGCATTGTTTTTAATTTTCTCATTTGTTTGCCTTCAACCTTCGCCATATTCATCGTAGCTGTACTGTAGTTCGCATAGTTAATCGTAAATCAGCGAGTCGAGCCAACTTCTACGTGACTCAGTGCAAGGAGCAAGTGAATGAAATAAATATTGAGTAGCCAACATTGGGAAACAGTAACTTACATGCGACTTAAACTATATAATTAAAAATTCAATCAATTACGAGCACATACAAGCACCCAAGATGACAACGGAAGAGAAATTTAATGCTGCTGTTAATGTGATAAGAAGCCTGCCAAAAAATGGTGAGTGGAAACAAGTTAAATGTCATGGAAATGGAATATTTTGCGCCTTGTTTATGCATCTTTGCGTCTTGTTTTTATACTTGTTTTGTTAGTTGGGTAATTTCGTGCATCTGACGTTCACGAGCGTATTGCAATTATTACGTTTTGATTACATTTACATCGTTACAAGAGAAAAAGTCTTCTTTTTAAATATAAGTCGCGCAATGAATATTTATTTTTACATCATACGTTACATTTATGAAAAGTACCGAGACCTGATAACGATTGCGAAGGACAAGCAAATAATCAGAGAGGGTCACAAAGTCAACAACTTTGGCAACCTTAATACTATTGAGATAATTTGCTGTACAGTATATTACACATAGAACTGAGAATGTTTCCTGGTCTTTCATTTATATTTACATTCGTTTCTGTTGTAATTATTAATTTGCATAACTATTACTTCATTACGAGTTACATTAGAGTATAGAAAATATGTGTTTTGTAATGTAAAATGACATGACAATTTATGATAAAATTTAGTCGTGTCATTAATAATTGCAGGTTATCATTTAAAATTTGTAACCTCAAGCAATTAAGCGTAATTACACCTTTATTATTTAATATAAAATATCAACGTTAATTATTTTTTAAGATTGCCATATCAGGTGCAGATAATCATTATGGCAATCACTTAAAAGTGAAACATTTTGTTCGTTTCTATATAGTTTCAGCCTGAACTTTGATTTATTGTTGCTCAACTCTAATAGTTGTGTCAATCACGATCGATTTGCTTTTTATAAATTATATATTACGTATTCAATAATGTAATCAACAAGTGTTGATTGCTTTCATATGCTGCATAATTGCTGTGTTTATGCATTCTGTTAGCTGAAGGGAGGAATGAATTAATGTGCAAGTCACTTTACGTATAATTTCATTACATGAATTATGTTAATGCATAGAGCGAAATTACATAGGAGTTATTAAAAATAATTGGAAGATCATAAGAAAAAAAGTATGAATACATTTGTTGCTTTTACAACTGGCTTAATTTATTCCAAATTTAAACAGTAAACGGTATAACAGTAACTGGTAGTAAATGACAATCGCTGATGTCATATTAGAACACGTTTATTTAAAACTTTGGTGCTAAATTAAAAATCAATCGAGACAATGAGTGAAGAACGGCTTTCACCATTGAAATTTCCATAATATATGTCAAAATCATCACAAAGGTTTTTTGCTGTCAAAGTGCACATCTGCAGACACTAAATAATTGAAACATTGAAATTCAGTCATTATTTTTCTTCGGTATAAAAATTAAACAAATATTAATGAATGGCAAATACACTAACAAGAACCAATTAACAAACATAAGCTAACTAATGAAAAACGTATTTAAAATTGGTAGGTGCATCTAGTAATGATACGGAAAATCATTATGTAATAAGGAATAGGAAATAACATAATTCAATTTTAATTCTGTTCTCTTGCTATCAAATTTCAATGGTAATATCAAGACTATATAATTACGTACTACTTCTAATGTAGTATTAATTGCTTCTTTAGTGGTACATGCTATAAGTTATTATTTTGCTTATGAATGCATAGCTTTCCCATTCAAGTGTTCTTCTTCCTATTCCAGGTTCATACCAACCAGCTCATGACCTGATGCTGAGATTTTACGCCTACTTCAAACAGGCTACGCAAGGTCCCGTTTCGGGCTCACGACCTGCTTTCTGGGACATCGTCGGGCGGGCGAAGTATGATGCGTGGAAGAAGCTCGGTGACATGTCCAAACAAACGGCGATGGCAAAATACGTCGAGGAATTACACACGTATTGAAATAAGATAGTTTATATCTACATATTTTATAATTTCTGTGCGCATAACTCATTTAGCTTAGAACATATTTATTGCAGCCATTAAATGATTCTGTCAAGCTTAATTTAATTTAACATCATTAGCTGTCAATAGTATTATTATTTTTTTACAATTTATGTATAATCTAATGTAATTTATTTAATTCGTAGAATTGTGGAGACGATGAGTTACTCGGATAAAGTAGCAAGTTTCTTGGATGCACCTTCGAGTGAACTGGATAATTTGAAAATTGAAGACCTTCAATTAGTGATTGGTGATGTTATTGAACGAGTGAAGTCCCAACCGAACTCGCCACTCGCTTCCAGAGAAGCATCTCCAAACAGGTTGATTTCTAGTTTGAGTACAAGTAGCGGATCCACTTCTCATTCTCCGTCGAGAGTCGTTGCTGACACAGAAAATGAAGAAAGTGATCACAGTGACGCTGAATACGTTGATACAATAGATGTACGTACACTTCTAGGAATAATTTCACTTCATAATTCTCACAATAGGATTCAAGTTAATTTCTATTGTTCTTTAGACAATTGAACCACGAAAACACATTCCCAACGGCATTCCTCCAGATATGACAAACGGATACATCGGTCACAAATCACGCCCACGTTCTCGCACCGTCAGCGTGGACATATCTCAGGAAATTGCGAATGCTGTTTCATCCATCAAGTCAGACATAGATCGACTTTCAGAAAAAGTTGCTGTTGTCGAAAAGCACGCACAATCATCATCGTCGCGTAATAGTAAATCTATAATGCGACGAACAAAATGGCCATTTGGTATCTCCCTCAAATTGCTCTCATTTATTATACTGTGGCCATTTATAGCAAATCTTGTTATGCGGAGATACAGCTGGAGACATTAGGAACATTTCCAACTTGACAAATCATTGTCTTCATATAAATCGCGCTACTACTAATATTTAAGTCAAATTGAGTTACGTCATACTTTCCGATCTTATTTGGTTTCATTTAAAGTAAACCATGTTTATGTGTTAGGCCATCTTTGGGATATTTATATATATGTAGTTAATTTGTTGTGATGTGATCCCTATAGTTTGGTAGTAATTTTATGCTGAAGTTTAATATGCGCACAAAGCGTTTCACTGGAATAGACAATGGGAATGTTTTATCATCTTAAAACACACTGGTCTGAACGCTATGTGATTGAGACATATTTAACGCAAAAACCGGCAACTTTATTTGGTGTAATTGTAATTTTTATTGTTATGTACATAGTACAATTTTTATATGTTATGGTTTGGAATGCCGACGAAACAAAATAATCTAAATAATGAATTCATAAGACTTCTTGTTTTTCTTTCAATATAAATATTTTTGTTTAATTCTAGATCTGGGCCATCTTGTTTCACGGATGGTAAATCTATCAAAATTGTAAATCTAGGGGAAAGCACTAGCTGCTAAATTTATGTTGATAGCACTAGGCGCAGAGCTTTATAACCTGGAATCATATTGAGTAAATTGCAAGTTAAACAAAAACATTAAAGTTATCAACGTTTTTGTTTTAAAATTAATAATTGTTTACATAAATAAGGCTTAATTTAAGCGTGTAATTATATCATGGAACAAGAAAGTGATGTAAGTATTATTAGTTTAAGGTTTTTCAAATAATTATACCAATGCCGATATAGGGGTTAGAACGCTATTTTGTTGATTTTCATTATTTGTTAACTATTGAGTTAGTTTTCCAATTGAATGAATCCACAATTAGGCCAAAGTAGATATAAATATAAGTTAATTTTTATGAAACATTTGTTATTTGCTAGAATGAGCAGGAATATCAAGAAGTGGAGCAAGTAGAAATTCCATCTTCAGATGAGGAACAAGAATCATCTGAAGGAGCTTCAGTAGATGAGGAATGCAATGCTCAGGATGAAGAAGAAGGCTCACAAGATATGGATGTAGTTCAAATGGAAGAGTCACAAGGTAATTAGTTTGGATTTCTAAAATTGCCTGGGCCTCTTCATAAATCTATTATTTTAGACTCAATTGTTCAGTCTGAATCTATAGAAGAAGGTGATTATGTGGACAACACTAATTCAATCCAATCAAGTGATAACACAAATGACTCAACCCAAGAGGTTGAAATACCTTCTGTTTTGGAACAGCTGCTTGCATTCAAAGATCAGCGAGAAGAGGAGGGTGCTCAAGAATCTTATGAATACAATGAATTTGAACAAATTGTTCAAGCTGATGATTCAAATTCACAACAAAGTTTACCACCTGAGCCAGCGGATGAAGAGGTGTATGATAATACAACACAGGAACAAGAAATTGTAAATGAACAGCATTCTGACAAGGAGGCTAAAAAAGATGGCAAATTGACTAAAAATCAGAAGAAAAAGAATCGTAAGAAAAATAAGAAGAAGCAGAACATGCAGATGAAGGACAAGGAGAAAGATAAAGATAATGAAACTGAAAATAAGGACAAGGAGGTTGATGAGAATAAGGAAACAGGTGAAACTGATGTTGAAGTTGAGTAAGTATTAATACCATGAATATTTTTTCATACTTCAATTCTTAAACTATTTTTTATGTTTATAGGTACATCCAGGAAACTCTTGGTTTACACGAACTTGCTCCTCAGTATCGACAGTTTTTCCACATTTTTGAAGCATTTAAAATTGCTGATCGCAAGCAAGACATACCTCCACCAATGCTTGCAATTCCTACCGCATTATCTACCAAAATGCCTGTTCCTATCATGGGCGATCAGTTTCAAGATGATGGTGATGATGATTTGGACAAGAAAGGTGATGATAAATCAAAACTCTCAAAAAGAAAACTGAAGAAGTTAACTCGATTAAGCGTAGCCGAGCTTAAACAACTAGTCAATCGTCCTGATGTCGTTGAAATGCATGACGTAACTGCGAGAGATCCAAAATTGTTGGTCCAGTTAAAAGCACATAGAAATACTGTGCAAGTGCCAAGACATTGGTGCTTTAAGAGGAAGTATCTTCAAGGAAAGAGGGGTATTGAAAAACCACCATTTAATTTGCCTGATTTTATTAAAAGAACTGGTATTATGGAAATGAGAGCTTCACTGCAAGATAAAGATGAGAGTAAAACATTGAAAGCAAAGATGAGGGAGCGAGCTAGACCCAAAATGGGAAAAATTGATATTGATTATCAGAAGTTGCATGACGCATTCTTCAAGTAAGTTTCTCTTTGTGAATGCAGTATTCTAATCTGTTTGTATTTTGTCATTGATTTTTGCTATTATGTGGCTAACCAAATATGTTTCTGTTTAGATGGCAGACTAAACCGAAGATGACGATCCACGGCGATTTATACTACGAAGGAAAAGAATTTGAAACTCGCTTGAAAGAAAAGAAACCAGGCGACCTCTCAGAAGAACTCCGGACTGCTCTAGGAATGCCAGTTGGTCCTAGTGCAACGAAAGTTCCACCACCATGGCTTATTGCAATGCAACGTTATGGTCCACCTCCCAGCTATCCGAATCTAAAAATTCCTGGTTTGAACGCTCCTATTCCTGAAGGCTGCTCTTTTGGTTATCATGCTGGTGGTTGGGGTAAACCACCCGTGGACGAGAATGGCAAACCATTGTATGGTGACGTTTTCGGCACTATCACTCAAAACCTTGACGATTTAGGTGATGATGTCGCAGTAGAGCGAACATTATGGGGTGAACTAGAATCTGAATCAGAAGAGGAAAGTGAAGAAGAAGAGGAGCAAGAAGACGAGGAAGCTAAGGAAATGGATGAAAGTGGTTTGGTGACACCTGTCGAAGGACTTGTCACACCAAGCGGACTCACATCAATTCCTGCCGGAATGGAAACACCGGAAACAATTGAGTTGCGTAAGAAGAAGATTGAAACGGAAATGGAAGGAAGTGAGACACCTGTATTGTATCATGTGTTACCGGAAAAGAGAAATGATAGAATTGGTGGATCTATGATGGCTAGTAGTCATGTTTATGATATGACAGGAGTTGGCGCACCTCCACCTGCAGTTATTTCTGCCAGAAGAGGCGGCCCTGCAAATGCAGCACCTGAAAGGGAAGGTACTGTTGAGTTGGCGTTGGATCCTTCGGAGTTGGACATGGACAGCGACGCAATGGCGGTAAGATACGAACAGCAAATCAGAGAAAATCAGTCGCAACTTCAGAAGGAAGATTTGAGTGATATGTTGGCTGAACACGTCGCGAAACAAAAAAGTAAACGCAAAAGACAACAAAATGCTGACACAAAACAAACCAAGAAGTACAAGGAGTTTAAATTTTAATGGGGAATACATAACTGTATCATCAAGTTTATACAGTCATATTAATTTTACAATTAATTATATTTAAGTTTATTAAAGTGTACGTCATCACCATTTGAAAAAATGTGAAATTAGTTGTAGAGAAAAGTGCCGCACACATTTACAAAATTCGGTGTGTAAATTAATCATAATTTCTTCCATAGTATTTAGCCCTAAAGAAAAACTATCTTTACGAAACTAAATCAAATCAGCAACGTTCATTGGCATTTCGTCAATTTGCGTAGAGTAATATTGTTCAATATCCCTCAAAATTCTGATATCGTCAGATTTGACAAAGTTAATCGCAACACCCTTTCGTCCGAAACGACCGGATCTACCGATTCTATGAATGTACAACTCACGATTGTTTGGGAGATCGTAATTGATAACCAAACTCACTTGTTGTACATCAATACCGCGCGCCCAGACATCAGTAGTAATCAAAACTCTACTTTGGCCTGATCGGAATTCTTTCATAATAACATCACGTTCCTTCTGCGGCATGTCACCATGCATCGAACTTACTGTGAAATTAGCTTCTCGCATCTTCTCTGTCAACCAATCTACCTTCCTCTTTGTGTTACAAAAGATAACAGCTTGTGTAATTGTTAATGTGTCATATAAATCACAAAGTGTGTCGAACTTCCATTCCTCCCTTTCGACGGCGACGAAGAACTGTTTAATACCTTCAAGTGTCAACTCATCACGCTTTACTAAAATGCGAATTGGATCCGTCATAAATTTCGAAGTAATTTCCAAAATTTCGTGCGGTAATGTAGCGGAAATCAAAACAACTTGTGTTGCTGGAGGTAGGAAACGATATACATCGTAAATCTGCTCTTTGAAACCTTTGTTAAGCATCTCGTCGGCTTCATCCAGAACAAGCATTTTTACAGAACGAGTACGTAAAGCACGGCGACGAATCATATCATACACCCTTCCTGGAGTTCCACTTACTACATGCTGTCCATAATCAAGCTTTCTGATATCTTCACCAAGATTTGTACCACCAATGCAAGCATGACATTGGACATTCATAAAATCCCCCAGAGCAAGAATAACTTTCTGGATTTGTACAGCCAACTCTCTGGTTGGAGAAAGACATAAAACTTGAGTTTCTCTCATGGTAAGATCAAGTGATTGAAGGATGGAAATTGAAAATGTAGCTGTTTTTCCAGTACCAGATTGTGCTTGAGCAATAACATCGCGACCTTTCATAATCGGTCGAATGGCACGCTGTTGAATAGCTGATGGTCTCTCAAATCCTAAAAAGAAAGCAACACAATATTAGAAATTGGTGAAGGATGGAATTGAGGTTATGACCTCAAAAACTATCTTTTTATTTTAAGTTAAAAACTGCATAAACATAATATAACGTACCATATGCAAAAATACCACGCATTAACTCCTCTCGGAGGTTCATATTCTTGAACTGATCCACAACTTCCACATCCTCACTGGTTTCAAACTCCACGTTTGAAAGATCTTCAAAGGCGTTAGCCGCTCCACCTTTTTCGCCCATTTTGATATTCTTCGGTATTTCTTACTGCAAAAGGTTGATTGCACTACAATTGCAGGTTTATACAGTAAAACAATCAGTTATAATTAGTAATATCTTATAGTAGATTATAAAACTTGCAATCAATGTGCGTTACCCGCAACCGCTTGTTTGTCATTGAAGGGAAATGACCATAATGTCGGATAATCGCGACTGGTTACGGAGATTGTTTCAGTGGTTTGATTGGTTTGAAAAAAGATGAATTTGCCATCTACCGGAATAGAATGAACCAAAATAAATCTTCAAATTTTAATAAATGTTTAAGGATTATATAAAATATCAATTATTACTAAGATAATTATCAACTCAATAATTTTAGTAACAAATTTTTACCTAAATATATATATAAAATTGATACATTTTTGTAGAAAAAAATTGAATAAACTGGTGGGAATTTTCTCCTTCTACAAATATTGATGACAGTTGAAAAGCGGCGTTGCTCGGGTAACCAGTGCATATTTTGTTTGTTACGCAAACTTGTTGATTTTGACCACGACTCATTGTTTATTGCTGCAGAAGTTTAGTTTATTCGCGTCTGAAGATGCTGCGGGCAGCGTTCTTGCAGGAAATGCTAAAGTGTAGAGTAACGATTGGAATGATATGATTTTCGAACGGGTTTGTGTTTTGGCAACGTGCGTTTTCGCGTCGAATGGGCCTAGGTGTCTACATCATCAAAAAATTTTATCGTCCGGCTGCGCGCGCTAGGCACGATTTGCGTGCGTTGATATCTTCTGCGAGTGGTTGGAGGTGCGCGATCTCGTGCGGACATGGAGGAAATATACGGTGCGTGGCTGTGAGAGTGTGGTGCATGCGTCGGGCGTGGGTCGTGCCGAACGCAGCGAAGAGACAGCGCCGAGCGCTGCATGTGTGAGTGCCGCGACTGGCCGCGCCGGAGGAGCATCGTCTGCATCGCGGCGAAGAGTCGAGTGGCACGCATCGCGGCACGCGGAGACATATCGGGCGCGACGGCCGCAGACGATATGCGCGCAGCTGGACGCCGTTGTAGTCATTGCGAGGGGCCGCCCGCCGCCCTCTGACTATGATATATGCGACCGCAAACGGCGCGCACGCGTTAACAAAATGTGCCAGAATGCAAAAGGACGAGGAAAAACCCAAGAAGGAAGTGTCGAATGGAAATGGAGACTATTCTGCGTCAGGGGACCGTGATAGGGACAGGGAGGAAACCCCTAGGTCCTCCTACCCGCTCGGTGGACGACTCAAGTTCTTTAAAGGTAAGGGCATGCACGCCTGTCGGTTAACATTCCTTGCCGTAATTTGCGGCATTACCATACGAGAGGCAAGTGCTAAAAGTCAGGTGTCTAGCGCGGCCGTTCATCGCGTGGAAACCAGAATTGATACTATCTGCTTTTTACGCAGTTCCACCAGCACGCCGTGCACTCTCAGCACTTGGCGATGTCAATGGTTTTTCGTTATGATGTTTATTATTTACAGATGGGAAGTTCATTTTGGAGTTGAAAAGGTTTCGTGAGGGTGAAAGGGTGTCATGGGTATCCGTGCCGAGGAAAACTTTTTGGCCACCGCAAGGTACCGCGTCTTCAACACCCACGTATCGACAGGAAAGCAGTACTTCTCTTAGTGGTGAGGAATGATTCAAATTTGATGAATTAAAGAAACAATTATTTTGCATTAAGTTGCTTCCTGTAAGGTTTAATTATTACTACTTTGTTGTGATATTCTATAGTTGTTACATTCCATTCTAATGAACTTGCAATGTAGTATACTGTCTCATTCATTGTTATTCCCAGTTTCAGACGATAACAGTTCCATCCAGTCGTCACCGTGGCAAAGAGACCATTCATGGAAACAAGCTAGTCCTCGCAAAAACATATCGAGACTACTTGTATTCTATTACTTAGCCAACAGGAAACTACGAAGAACGTTGCAAAAATCAAAGAAAACTAGAAAACCATATGATTGCACCGCCGAAGATTTTATTAAATTAACTCGCCATGGTAGTGACAACATCTCTCCGACCACATCACCTCGACCGGCCAATACTACCCCTATAGCATTAAACACTTCAAGTACATCACCATCCTCTAGATCCTCACCCAAATCCACAGCTTCATCTGTTGCTACAAAGAAACGCAAGGAAAAGAAAGAGCGGCGTCTTCAAAACATCTTACACTCGTTGGTAGAGAAGATTCCTGCAAGTTCTCCAGTAAGGGAAACAGTTGTCTCCCCACGAAAACGATTCCTTCGTGAATTGGATAAGGACTCGAAGACGCACGTGGAGGACTCGTGCTTGAAACGTAGCAGAGGTAAACCTTCTGCCTCCTGCAAAGCAGTCGGAAGTCCAGTGCGGACGAACGGTATATCGGCAACGGATCTTGGCGCCGAAGTACTCCCGCCGCCTCCAGCATCCACGTTTTCAGCTGGCCGACACACGCAGTCGCGCAATAGCAGCTATAGTATTACGTCCTTGCTAGCGGACGACAAGAGCATCATCAAGCGAGAGCCGGCAAGCTCGCCTAGTCATTACTCGCCGGGCGCCGCCGCCCCTGTCGCCGCTGGCCATCCGTTCTCGACTCCTACGCCGGAGGACCGCTGGTACGCGGAAAGCGTTGATCGATTACGTTCCATTGAATTATCTGTAAGTAAAAAATCGTCCGTGCTTTCTTCTTTGTTTTTTGTATTACGTCATTTCTGTCGGTGGTTCCTAAATTTTGATCTAACTTGACTACGATACTTCAATTTAGACTGAAAAAAATATCAAAATAGTCTTTAAATGTTTGGTATTTGTGTGGATACAAGCAATAAAATTGAATTTTGTCCTCTCGTTTCTTCAACGCGCTTTTTGTATTTCTTGCGCGTTGCAGCAGCTTTGCGCTGAAAGTGTGTTTAGAGTTCAAGCGGGCGATCGAATCCTCAGGTGTGTGTAGAAATGACGTAATGACGCAACGCGGCTTGCGCGCGTTCTGCCGATCCTATTGTTGGAACGTGCCGTTCGCTTCGTGCGCGCAACATTAATTATTAGACCATAACATAACAATGTACGTACTCGGCGGGCGCGCACGAGCCGCGTACTGCGGATGAAAAGAATTTCTGCTTTGCTGACCGTGTAATTATGGCACTCCGCACACGCTCGCGTGTCTCGTGCTAGCTTTCTATGTGCCATTGTTTCTTGGTTTTGTTAGGCTTTGATTCTTTAGTTTCTTCTATTTTCTTGCCGCGCCGATTCTAATAAGCGGAAGTTAATACTACATCTACATCAAGATACGTGTGGTTCTACCGGAAACAGGAGATATTTAACACTTGAGCGACCGCCTTGAGAATTGCTTTCAATTTTTTTTCTTTTGCAAGATTCCCTTGATTACAATAATATTTAAGACTATTGAGTGTTAATTTGGTAAAGCCTTTAATCGTTAATCGAAAACATAATATGTGTCTGTTTTGTTTCAGCATGTTGATAAGAGACTGTGCTTACCATATGCGACGCCACCGTCGTTTATGCCCCCTTTCATTCATCCGTACACGCTGCCACCGCACTATTTTCACGCATTTGCGCGTGGATTTCCTGGTCTGACGGCGGCGCCGCCAGCTTGTTTGTTACCGCCGCCGGTACGACCCGAAGCGCCTTCATGCTCATGGGCTGCAGAGCCACCACGAGATAACCGCATACAGGATGATAATATCGCAGGTACGTGCGTACAAGTTGATTATCTTAATTATGCATCATTTCTTCTTACTGCGGCACGCGCTGAGCACTCGCCAGTTTGAGTTGAGGAACTAATTAAGGGAATGCCTCCGGTGTTGCTTCTTGTGACTTGACTACGTTGTGATGTTTCACGGTGTAGCTTACATTTGCGCATGGTTTTAATTATGTTCTTTAAGTTTTGGATTTAATTTCTTTTTTCGTGTTTGTTTAAGTGGCGTAAATATCACTGGAAGCAAATGTTTTATTATTTCATTTTCTTGTTGTTGATTTTGCGCTGTATAATCTATGTGGTTTTACTTAATTCTTTGCTGCACTTTTAAAATATTTTTTAAGTTATGATTCATATATAACAAATAATTTTAATGGTTTTCTTTGCTTTCAGATATGCCTTTAAACCTGTCTAAACATGCTGGATGAAAATTAAGAGTTGCTTGTGCCTTCCATTATGAAACAAGAGTATCAAAGTATCGAAACGAACAATAATTCCACAGCAAAAGCAAACGAAAGAAGAAACTATATTTGCATTTATACTTGATAGTAATATATTTTTGTATATATACTAAAAATTGAATGAACAAGAATGACAACCGACTTTAGAGTTGTTGTCATATTTTTATACACTGCGAGCGTTAACTAAAAGAGACTAGCTCACAATACTGATAAATCTTTCAGTATAGAATAAACTCCAGTCGACCTAATCAAGGTTTACTTCCATAATGTTCTCCGCTTGAGGATTATTATTTACTACATGCGCGGATACATTTTTTAAAATCTAAATAGTGAACAAGTATGATGTGCAATTTACATCTATGCATCAAAATGCATTCAGATGAATTGTAGACACTGAACAAAGAGCGATGAGCAACTATTAGTATTAAAAGTAATTATTATGTAAATAATTTATTTAATTGAGTATACACTATTTGCTATATTTTTATATATCTTACTAAGAATTATTTAATTTAAATATAATGTCGACCAAAATGGCGTATTTAGAAGATATCTAATAACATACGGATTTAAAAGTATAGAAATGCTTCAAGGCTGCATGTTGCTCACTGCACTAAATGATGCGACATGATTTTATATAATTTCGTAAATAAAGAAAAAAAGTATTTTGTAATGTTGTACATATATGAGAGTATTGGTTGAAATCAAAGGTAACTTAATAATGTGGATGATTATGTGGCGAGTTGTATTGCGTGACAATACAACCAGGAAGAGATATTTTCGAAATTTTGTCCAAAACGCAAGTCTATTGTCAGTGACTGTATTTTTCTAATTGTATGAAAATGTGAAAGCGAATATGTATACTATGAATGCTGAAGGTGAAGACTGGTTGTATTCATTGATTTTGTAACAATGCATGTAGGTGTGTACATATGCATAAATGATAAATACACTTATTTTCCGTATTTTTCCGAATAAAAATACTCTAAACTCAATGGATGAAATTTGTTCGTGTTTTAATTTGTAGTATTACCTAGATTATTAATGCAGTTTGATAAGCCCGGATTGAACACAATGTTTGGAAAATGGCAAACAAATTATTTTTTAAGGTACATAAGACAAATTTTTGCAAACTTCAATTGTCAATTCTGTAATCCAAGAGTAGTTCTAACCATTTAACCACCGTGACTTATGCTTGAAAACGGTCACTAATACATAAAGATATTCTTTATTCAGTACACAGAAAACACTGGAAATGAATCGATAATACAGCTTTGATTCCAATTTGTTATTTTCTTGTATTTACATTCAAATGTGCAGTTGCGCACCAGCCGTCAGAATGTACGAGTTGTTCGAATCTCGTTACTATTTCTGCATTAATCCAATGTAATATATTACAAAGTCTTCAAAGAAAATTACTCGGTACCTACCACAACACATGTTAAACATAAAGAAACATCGTTGTTCAGTGCTCGACTGCAGTAACCATTAGTACTAGGAGAAAGATTATATTGTATCGGTTTTTCGAATTCCATGTTTTATGTACCAGTTAAATAACATTTTTGGCATTTAATTGCTAATCAATATTATAAAACAATTCTTATAAAACTCGATCAAATTTTTTATTTGATAGAATTAATCAATCTTTGAAACATATAACTAATTATAATTTATTTAAATATACAGTGATGGTGTTCTACAAAATGCTTTTGGTTATCTGAAGTCTGCGAATAAAACTGAGAGGAAAATGATATTTGGGCGGATGAATAACTTCAGATAGGTGCGCTCTCTTTGTTGTCAATCGAGAAATAGTTTTTAATAGCTAGATTTAATCTGCTGAAGATTTCTTTACTGTTGCAGGTATCTACAGTTTTAAAGATTTCCATACTCTTGTAGTAATTTAAAAACAATAATTATATATCTACTACTTAAGAGTGAAGCTTAGAGGTCGCTTTTTGGTATCTGAGCGTTTTCCTACATGTTTAATGAAACACTCATGGTATTAATATTAATTAAATTAATAGGCTGCTTAGAGCGTATTAACTATTGAAAGTTAAACTTTAACTTAGTACTATAAATATGTAGCATGCACTATTTCTGTAAATATTGTGGGAGTGTAGATCTGTACAAATATGCAGTTGATTGAAATTAACTTGTTATTTAGTTTACAGACCAACTTGTTTACTGAACTTATTGTACTAACTCAAATATATGTTGACTTAAATTCATAGTTATGATATACTTCTGCATTCTACTTCCTTTTAAATATTTCTATTTTCTACTGAAATACATTTTTTTGCATTTTAGGGAAGTGGAAGTATTTAAGTAAGTAGTAAGATTAAACATCAAGTTAGAAAATGACAGTCACTAATAGATGTAATTCAACTTGCAAATAGTACCATTTGCAAGGCATCAAGAGAATAAGTAATTTTATTAAGACTACCAGAAAGCGCCACTAATTGACTGATAAGATCTAAATTACTCAAGCCATAAGTTGCAATCTGAATCCTCTGCTACAGAATAATATACACAACCGATTTGTTGCCATATGGCCACTATGGCTATAATAATTTAGAATTTGGAGCCAAAAAGTAAATTACTATATGTAAAGTAATACAGTTCACAATTTGTAAAAACTATTTGAATTATAAATTACAAACTACTGCAACTACTTGCAATTTACATACTCAATTGAAGAATGATGTACTTTATCGATTTTTTGCTATATGGCCATTATTGCCTTAATAATTTAAAAATTAGAGTAAAAAAACTAATTTTTATTTATAAAGTTCTGCAATTTAAAATTTCCTAAAATTTTTTGAGTAATAACTTCTAATTTACTGAAGCAATGAACTTACAACATGCATCTTTTGAAGATATTAGCGCTCTCTGGTAATCGCTAGGAACACTTCTATTTTCTATGCGAAATGTGCAAAAGAAAGCCTTATTTTGTTTTACAGCGAAATAACAATGAATACAGATCCCACCAAACGGTATCGCATGTTTGTAATACACACCGATAAAATGTCGCATATACTTTGTTTTCAAAAAGTTTGATCAATTAACTAATCTCTATAACAACTGCAATATTATGTATCACTGTTGTCAAGCTTTACACACGTTCTTAACTGAAATATTAAAATCCAATTTATACACTGATATAAACATTTGATAATCGTTTGCCAAGTCTTCAAAGATGAATGATGTAGATAAAGCTCTAAGTTTCTCTACGCGAAAGTCGATGTCCTCCAAAAGATCTACGGAGAAGACTATATCGTTCAAAGACCTACCAATATCCATAGGTAATCTACTACAAGAAGAACAATCACAGGTAACTTCCACAATCATAGATGAAGAACATGCCGTACCCAAGGAAACCCAAAGTAAGGAAAATCTGTCCATTGGTGAAATCTTCCTGAAACGAATCTCAGAACGTAAGTCCAGAAGTCTAGCCATGACCAACTCTGAATTAGACAAACCACATGCGCACAAAAAAGAAAAGAAAAAGAAAGATATTTATGACATGGTTTACGGTGAAGATGAATGTCGAACTGCAATGGAAGGAAAATCTGTTCAACATTATCAATCATCATCCACCACATCTTCAGTTGTGGAGGCACCTTCTACAGAAAGTAACAAATCCATCGAAGAAGAATATATAACTCAAATAGAAGAAGAAACTCATAAAGGCGAAGACTCAGAAATTGCTCAAATGAGCAGTGCGATATCACTGGAAGAAGAGCAAGTTGTAGAAGAAGAATTACCATACGTTTCAGTCTTTGACAAACTTGACGTCGAGCACGAGGTGCTCCTGGAACCAGATGTAATCACACTGGAAATGCTGAAAGCCATATCAGTGGATCTTGGTCAAATTCGACTTTGCTGGCCAAAGAGAGAAAAGATGAAAATTGACTTTATGCCCAATGTGATCCTCCCTGATGGATACCTCATGAACACTAACAAAGAAAAAGTGTTGCTTCTTTATACGGAGAATTTCCGCGTGCAATATCATGCACGCTTCCCCAACCGGAAACCGTTACTGTTGTGCGGAGATAACGTAGCTGGCCAGAGAGTAAGTAACCCTCTAATAGCCAACAAATATTTGAATATTAGACATATAATCAGCAAGATATTCAATTTCTATTGTGGGTATTAGAAAATGGTGTGTACCACATTGCGACCTACGACACTTCCTCATCCGAATTTGAGTACTTGGCAGGAATTGGCCAGTTTTATAGCGGACCACATCACGTACGAACCCCATGAACCACCCACTAAGCTGGTAAGTGCATTATATCAAAACCTACTGACTTAGTTTTCAAATAGGTGAGAAAGTGTTTTGATGTTGAAACGCCACATTTAATGCTTCAAAACCACATTTAATTCAGAATTACGAAATTGTAGAAATCGCATGCGAACTTTGCACTTTCAGGCATAATAGGACTCGACGAAGAGAATATTTATGAATGAATAATTCATATTAAAACGCAACAGGTTAAATTGGACTATGCTCATATTGTGTTGTAGTTTGAGCGCGTTTATGCGATGTGTTTTCACGGTCATTATCAAATCGATTTTATCTCGCGTGTTGATATGAGTGTGATTCGATAGTTTGATAGTTTATAACCAATCTACGAAGATACAATTGCCATACATGATGTACATTCGAAATAAGTGTCAACATTCTCACGAATTTGACGAAAAAAATCAGAATCACACCGAAAAACTTAATTGAAAATGCACGTTAAGACTTACTATAACATTATTCTCCGAAGGGTGGGCTAGCAACTTATTGCATCCTCGATGAGCCCATCGAGTTTCCAATCGTAAGAAAGTGCGTGACTACCTGCGTTTTGGGTCGCGACCACGTCGCGGAAACTTGGAAGATCGCACGCAGTTACGTTGCTTCGTTCGCATCCCTCGAAAGGCTTAGTTCACCGAAGTGTACAATACGCGACCCCCAAAAATTCGTTGCCATTGTTCGTTTATAGCGCTGTGCTCTTCCGGCAAGAAATGCTACACCGCGTTGCGTTTGCGTGTAATTCTTCTTTACACCGGGTATTATTTCGCTTTTTTTCCTCTCTGGCTCTGGTACATTGTACAGGATGGGTCGGCCGTTGCCCGCGAGAAATTTCACTGAAATGTTTACGAGCCGCAATTAAAGTTCTTCAACTTTTTTTCGCGCAGCAAAGCTTCGCTTACCGTTACGATGTCGTTTCCATCAGGCGGCATGTCGAAAGCAGTAAAATTGATTATTGATTTTTATGACGGACAGGTTAACGTTGAATATTACTTAACAATATACACAGTTTAACAACATTATTTGACTCATGCAGCAGTAGCCAGACTATTTAATTGTTGCAATGCTTTCGGGACTAACGAAGTAGCGTGTAACAAGATATTCTGAAGAATGTTTGCATCCTGTGCATCAATCTCGTTTGGGTAAAGCTTGGGTTAGTTAATATCTCGAGCGTATCCATCCGCTTGTGGTCGTTTTTCGTTTTCTGCGAATCGATCTTCGACGGGCCGACATTTGGCGCTTTGTGCATTGCTCCTCGCCAGGCAGCATCGGCTCGCCTGTCATCCGCGATCGATTTTTCGGACCGTGAAATTCGAACGCACATTTACGACTCCCGATGAAGCACCGACGACACATCAATATAATGAGAACCGGGGGACAAAAGTGCGCACCGCGGTGCATCAATATGACGTCGTTAGGACGATCGCCAAGCCGCGTGCGTAGCGCAAAGGGCAAACGGGTGCACGCATTGTGTGCCAGGCACGCACTTTTATCTCCGGCCAGAAACCCCGGCGCGAGCCGATGCTTTTTGCGCGTGTTTTTCAATAACTAACATAATAAAAGCACACAACCCCTTTCTGGCGCTGCTTGTAAAATGCATACCAGCAGAATGCAGAATAAACACCGCCACGATGCGCGACGCAATGCAATGCACGGTGCTGGATGAACAGCGAGCGAGCAGGCGAGAATGGTGGGTCGTGAGTATGCATTGCACCTTTCTGCCTTCCGCTTTCTCAGCACTGCATAATGCATGTGCACATGCAGCTGGCGCATTCGCGACATTTTCAAGCATAAACGATTCACACGTACCGCTAGGGCCGCGGGCGACTATAACGCGAGACAGAGAAGGACCGCGGTCGGGCAACGATCATCGAACCGGCGATGCATCGCCTGCATACGGCGGCGGCGTTGATTCATGCACCGACGAGGAGGGCACGCGCTTAATCACATTCCGCTCGATACGCGCACACAATAGACGAGCCGCGATGGCCGCGGTGTTGTTTCGGGGTACCTGATTCCGCCGATATGGCATGCAACCGACGTGCATCCGCCGCGCCGGCGGCCATCCGCCGGTGCGCGCCCTCATGCCACGTTTGGTGCGGGGAGCGCGGCGGCGTCGCGGCACCGCGGACGCAACGAAATATGACGCCACGGTTGAGTCATGATACGCGCGGGGCCCGCAAGCCGGCAAAAAAATTACGAAAGGCGCACACGGGCACATCTGCCATGTGGCAGCAGGCATCGCGGAGGATTATTTACTCGCAGCCCGCATACAGCAGCAGCAAATCATCTGTGGCTTCCAACGAAATGCTAAATTTTATTAAAAAAAAAACAAAAGCTGCAGAAGCAGTTCATAAAGTCACGTGGGAGGATTTACTAGTGTACTGTGTAAACTGTTCTTACCTGCAACTGCAACTACCTGCAACAGCTAAATGAATATATTTTCAGCTAAACCATGGGAACGTATTTGTCAATTTGTGTTGTCATGCGAGCAATATCTGGAAGACAAATTTTTCACAAAGTTGCGCTCTACTAGTAATCAAAGTATTGTTACTCCTTATGAATTCAACCATAATTAATTCCAATTAGTCAAACTACTCGTATATAACCAATTTGAATTCATATCACTTCGACCCAATTTCCGAATTCCTGTTGCACAAAATAGAACAAGTCCAAAGTCAGGCGAGAAGATACATAAATGTGGGTTAATGGAAATACTACAAGTTTAATGCCGCGCCAGTCGGGTTTATACATTACATTAAACATAAATCGACTCATAAATCTGTAAAACAACCTGTTGAGCGCTCGCTGGAGGGCTGGGAAGCACTCGTCGTGAATGTTGCGCAGGAAGAAATATGCCGATATAATGTGTTTGTGTGTATTGTGCTAGGCAGTGCGAATGCGAAAGCGCGCGGGCGGTGGCTGCGGAGGTGTGGAATGGTTGTGTAATGCGTAATAGGGAAAACCGCATTCATGCAACAAAACGCACGCACGCCCGCGTTTATTCAAGATAGCAACTTAGATACATCACGGAATTACCCGACTGACGCGTGGCTTGATTTGTTGGTTGACCGATGAAGCTGGTGGCCATTGTTTGATGGCGGTCATAACCGCATGCTAGATGTAATAAAGGTGTTTCATCAATTGAATCCGATACGAAATGGTCGCGGATTACGAACGAGCGGTGTAAAGCAAGCATGGCAACAACTTGACGAATGAATCGTTAAATAAGTGGTGAATGGAGAATTAAAATGAATGAAAGTTATTTGTCTTTGGTTGCCTCTCCACTCTTCCTTCGCCTAGATGCGCATGTGCCGCAAGGAAAACTGTTGCGTTGAAGTTCGCGAGAGTTTGTAAAGTTGAGTTGAACGTTATGAAACTTGAGTGTGACTTGCTAATAGAAGCATGCGTGTGTGTGTGTGTGTGTGTGTGTGTGTTTTGAAAGTTTGGAAAAGTTTAGAACGGTCTCGGCTCCCGTATTATTGCCCAGCGTATTGTCGCAGGTCATGGTCGTTACAGTAGGCATTTCGGAGACTTATACTAGTGCTCTGAGATCGTTATGTCTCCGGGTGGGCATGTCTGCCGTCGCAACGTCAGAATATATTTTGCAGTGAAATTGATTTTTTGCGCGCCGGCGACGACGTCGTTCAAGCTCTCTCGTCGATGAAGCGCTGAGGTTTTTTTTTCTTGCACGTTCGTGAGCGCGCTCGGTTGGCACTGGTGGCGGCAGTTTTTTATTCGCTTTGCAGCAATATGATGCTTTTTTTCAACGTGGACACGCGATGGGTTTTATGCGCGAATGCGAAGCGGCGCTCGGGATCGCGCGGACCGCGGTGTGCTCGTTCCCCTGGGTACGCTGCTGCTAGCGTCGACGGCAGCAGCGGGCGGTCGGTGGGCCGCGGGCGGCAGCAGCGTTTTTTTCCTCTCGCGTTCGCTATATTGCCAGCCGCTACATGGCACAGGATGTGCTCGCGCGCTTGTATGCGTTGGTGCGAGTGAGTGCAGGGTGAAACATGCAATGCGGGCGTTCGCGAAAGAGGGTGGCCCGACGCCGGGGAGATCGCGTCCGCGCCACACGTAGCGAGTGGGTGGTTGGCGCGGCTGTACGAAGGGTCTTGCGGCCCAAAAGTCGATGGACGACGAGGGGCGCACAGGGGCGGCGCGGTGAAGGGATGCCACGTCGCGCGGCGTGAACGAAACGAGTTTGCGAGCTAGCGAACGAGCGCGCGCGTAAATGTGCACGCGCGTGTTAGTGTGCGAGCGTGCGGATGGACGGCCGCCGTTGCCGTCGTTGCCGTCGTTGCCGCCGCCCGCTTATATTGCCGTGCTCGCCGCCACCGCCGTCCTATCTTTCTTCTCACACCATCCGCTCGCACGCCTCACTCCATGTCCGCTGGTCGCCAGCGCGCTCGGTATTAGAGGCCGCCGCCGCCGTCGTTGCCGCCAACGCTGCTTCCTCACACTACCCGCCCGTCGTTGACCCGACCGACCATCGCACCCGGCTGCCGCTTTCCAAACCATGCCGACGTATACCACCACCCTGGAGCACCTCAACCCACCCGGCCCCGCGCTCACCCTCCGACCGATGCTTCGCACCGTCACGTAAACAGCCCGTGTGAAATTACCCCGCGCGCAGCCGGCCCAAATCAGCCGCGCGGCAAATACCCAACTTGCATCCCTTAATACGCTCGCCGCTCGCGCTCTCCGGGCATCGGCGGCTCGCCGTGTGTTCATTCTCTCTCGCTGCTCCGCTCGCATGCCTGCGTGCACACGCCGCCGTGCACCAACACACCGCCGTTTCGGATACGTATCGAGCACGTCGAACGTACCATCGCCTGCCGACCGTTTGCTTCTCACACCACTGTGTTATACCCTCTTCGTACCCTCCTAAGCAGCAGCCTCCACCGCGCGTTTTGCACGAAATGCCCTACAGCCGTGTGCGCCGAAACGCACACACACCTACAATCTGCAATTCACTGAACCAACCCACATGGCCCACGCGCACACGCCAAACTCGCACAAAGGGACATTGCGTACCGCGGCGCACAGCCGCCGCCAGCTCGACATTCGCCTGATGGACATATACAATACCCACCATTGGTAGAACCAAGTTGCAATGCATACGCCATATTCACATCAGAGCATTCGTTGTATGTTGGAGAAAACTGGTTCACAATTATGCAAAGGCTCTGAAATCAAAGCCAACAACAAATCACCATAATGATTGACAGGAGAGGCATCCAAGACAATTCAGTAATAATAGTGCCATCTTAAAAAAAAGTCCCCTTGTTTAAATCACGTCCCTTGTCTTGTGTCAAAGGATGATATGTGGAAAAATGTGTCACCACATCATAACCGTGTAATATTTCATCGATTCGCCGCGTCAATAAAAACTAGATAAATCTTCTTCTGTGAGAAGCTATAAATCTCAATCTGGAATTAAGAAATTCCTCGTATAATCAATTTACTGCATGTCCACGTGCAGTGGCTGGCAGGCAGCGGACAAATTGCAAAATTTATGCGAAACGCGCAGAAAATGAAGACGGGAAGGTGAATTTGCGACGATTTACAGATACGTCGCGTCGTTTTGTTTGCGCGCACGGCCGTAAACCAGTTATGCTAATTTTTACGACGCATCCGTACTAGTTACGAGTTGGCTGCTCGACGAAGAAGAAGCTGAAGAAGAAGAACAACACACGAGCCAAAAGTCCATCCATGCAGGGCGCATTATTCGCCGAGTATCACACCGGAAAAGCGACCGCACGATCAGCTCGCAATGAAGGAGCAAACGAGAACACTGCATACAATGCAGAGATATTCAACATTCAACAGCTACAGGTGGATTTATTTCGATTTGTTTTTTGCGCCCTTTAACGCAGTCCGAATTGGAGCTGAACTCGAAACACACACACGTAGCCGACCAGCACTGACGCAGCGAGAGTGCAACTGTATGTCGCTGGCTGCAATAGAATGAATGAAAATGAAATGAATGAAATAAAGTTTGCAGCTTTTTTTGTTTGTTCCATATAGCTCGTCGTGTTGCGCTTGTAGAACGGATGGCTGAGACTCCTGTTGCTGTCACACGCATTGCCGAGAGTAATGTAAAACCGTGCGACGCGAGTCCTGCTGAACAGTAAGTACTAAGCAGCACACTAATTCAGCATATAGATGTGTTCCACACGACTAAGTGGGTGCACAATGTACACGAGTTGGATACAAGTTTCATATTTGTTTCAAACTCAGCCCCGTAGCCGATTCCACTATAACTAAATACTTCAGTTGCACGTAATCGGCTTCTAAATCTTGTAGTTAGTGCTGTACGCTGCAAGTTGAGGAAAATCCTGTCTGGTGAACATGAGTAAATGATACGTTGCCTTGTGTGAAAGACTGACCCAGTTCTGCATACAAGCACCCTTTGAAGTAGAAAACGATTAAATTATCATTATCCACCTTTGTTGGATGGATTGAAAATTCTCCGAAACGCGCAAATCGTGTAACCTTGAAATATGAAATCTCTTCGCCGCTGCTTGCAGCTGTTCTTCAAGTGGCAGCACAGCGGCGTGGCATGGTCGGATAATGCGCGAGGGGGTGCACCTCGCACGCCCGATTCTGAGAATACGCCCGAAATGAGCAAATACACCGAATACATGCCGCGTGCGAAAGCCTTGCTTGCGGGCCCCGACCGACGCGAAAACGTCCGCCACGGTCATTTGCCTCGCCGCGGTGGACGCGCCTCGGGAAGCCAGGGTCTATCGGCTTCGGCGATGACGCTTTATTTATTATCCGTCCATCTTTTGCGTTTTGTGCGCCCATGTGCGCACCAACACAAGTGCACTTCAACGCAGGGACACAAGGCCGCAAGCTGAAAACATCAGTTAGGTAATAGTACTTCGTGTGCACCGCGGCCGCGGTCATCTATTATTCTATTCGAAACGCAAAGAATTCCTACTACCTGCGTTCGCGCGCTGTGCAATTTATATCAGTGAAGGGAAAATATTCACCCGGGGAGGAAAATATTTGAACAAGATTGAGTTAAATTCACAAAACGTTATGGCGTTGCGGCATTTCACATCCCGTGTAATTTTGCTCCGAATTTCGCGTATAAAAAGCAGTAGACACGCGGATTTACGACGCGCACCCCCTGCGGCGCGAGTTCTGCAAAATGCCCAGAACACCAGAAAACGAAATTTGCCCATTTCTACGCTTTGTGACGACTGAGTTGAGTCAACAACGAAAAACGACCATGCAGAAGGACGCATTCTCTCTCTGTGTAATTCACATTTTATCACCGTTAATGCACACGATGACTCGCTTGCAAACAACGCGAATATTGAATCTGTACGTAGGTGGTTAAAAATTCGGCGCTGGGTTTCTGGTGCCGTTCTCTGTGGCGCGCCAGCAGCGAGAGAAACTTTTACCAAATTGGTTTCGCTCGAGCGCGCTGGTTTTGTTTGTGTCGCTGCGGCGTCTGCCCTCGCTGCACGCGGCGCGCGATTTTTTGTTGTTCAATTTTGTTTATTTATCGTCGGGCGTATTTATCGCGCGTCGCACGTAGCGTTTTTCTGCGTGCGTGCGTGCATGGTGTGCGTGTGTACGCTGGCTTTTTGCATTCGCTGGTGTGTGCGTTGAGTGAACGCCCGTCGGGCCTGCGTTGCCCTCAGTTTAGCGTTTCGCGTCGTTCGCCCGCTCGCTTTCCTGCGAGGCGGCCGGGGCCCTCGCGTTATTAAATTACGTGCGCGATTTAGACGTACGGCCGCGCCGCTCGTCGCACACACATACCGGATGGCGGCGACGCATGAACACACACGCACACATCCATCGGTCCAAACGCGCCGCGAGGAAGATTGGAACGTCGGGGCCGCGCCTCGCGAACGTGCGGCGAAAACGCGAGGCGGCTCGTGTGCGTTTTGTTGCGTCGGCGAGACGTGGCGGCGCGACGCAGGGGGATAACGGGCGGCATATTATATTCGCGAATGCGCCGCCAGACCCGCGGGGCGCACGGGGCGACGCGGGAGGGCGCCCAACGGTCGCGGAATAACCGTAACTACCACACGCGCGCGCGATTCGCGAGGCACTGATGGAAATCCACCGAATCATCCCGAAACGAAACTAATTACCACAACGTCTACTCAGCACCTGCGTGCATCAAATAAATGCCAGTGATACCAACGTCTTTTGGAGGTATGGCCCATTTTATGGTTATTACATTACAAAGATCGTTGTTGATTCCATTCAGGTTTGGAATATTATCGGAACGCTCGGTGTAGGAAAACATATGCACGCTAACGATCGCGAAGCGCGAGACCGTCGTTCGCGTCCTCGTCGCGCCGTCGCATAATGAAAACACGCGAAAACAACAAACGACGAACGCCGCACGCCAGCCGCTGCTGGGAGCCAGCGCGCGATAGCTTATCTTAACTGTCATTGAGCGTTGTTTGTCATTCCAAAAAGGCTGCGGAACGGGCCTGCCGCAGCGCCAATAACGCACGTTGCCCACTGATGATTGGGCGCCGATCAACTAATCCAATCTCAACTAGCAACACACTTAGAGGACAAATTTATGTCCATCATTCCACTTCTACCCAGGGAATTACTTTTGGGCAAATTTTCTTGCAAAGTGAATACCGTTATCTGTTGATAACATCTGGCATCTGGCAGGAGTCAGCTTGCCTATCAAATGACAAGCGAATTGATTTGCGTAGAGTTTCACGGCAGAAGTAGTGAGCGTTGAAGTTGACTTACTGAAGTACATGGCATGCGCGCACTTAAAACTTTTACATTTCGGTTCATCCGCTTTAATGCACTGACCTTGCCATTGCCGTTTCGAATGTTGATGCCAGTGGGTGAGTGCACGGGCATAATGGGGTTGAAAACTGAGAAATTGATTGCTTAGCGATTCGCAGGTCGCCAGTTTTATAACTCGTTTCATTGGCGCACTACGCGGCGTGGGATTGGGCTGCAATTTGGCGAAGGCACCACCGACGAGTTTCGAATACGTGGAACCGTTCGCGGTCGCGACCGCGCGAGTTCCCAAAACTTTGCGTTATTAGCAAGTCCAGGCGGGCATATGATATTTTTAATGCACTGCATCGCGGCGCATTCGAAGTAAACAACCAACCAAGGCTTCAATCTGAACGCATTGTGGAGAGAGGAGAGAGAGTCTAGGAGAGATCCCCCGGCTGGTTAGCACCGGATGGCAAAAGTGTTTTCGGACTGCGCCAAGCGAAGCAGGTAGCCGCGAAGCTTATTGCTGAACAAGGACAAGTGCCTTCCTTCTAGATACTGTTTGCAAGTGGGACGGAGATGTGGTGGATCGTAGAAGAAGATGCGTTCGAAAATGTTCGAGACCATCACCATCAGCTGCTGTCGCAGAGGCGGCCAAAGTAGAAGCAGTGCGCGAGGGGCGCGCGCCAAGGGAGCGTCGACGGCGGGGTGCAGGGACTCGCGAAACGTCGTGCTGAGGCGACGCTAACCCACACGCATACATGTGCATCTCGCATACAACGACGCGACGCCCGTTAGCACACCGCCTGGCTGCTGGCGCACTAAGCAAAAAGGGGGTGGGAGGGTGTCACGTCAAGCCGTCACGCGGGGACTCGCGAACCCTCCGGCTCTCGCGGCGCGCCCGCCGCGTTCGCGCTCGCACTCCACGCGCTGCTCTCTCGGCGGTCGGTCGCGCTTCCTCCGCCGCTCTCTCGCGATTCTCACCGCCAACCGTCCGTTCGTTCGTCGCACACGTAGTATTGATCGGCCGGACAAAGGAACTGACCATCAGTTTGCAAGAAACCCTCTGACGGAGCGGACCACCACGAGATTTAAATGCGCACACTCATCCGTAAATCGTGGCGAAAGTTTTCCGCCAGCGTGTAGTGGCCGAGTGACTGACTTTGAGTGCGTTCGTGCAGCGGCAGTGTTTATCGTGTTTCGTCCTGTTGCATCGCCCAGCCACCCACGCACGCTGCAACCGAATTACGAACTTTACGACTTTTAATCACTCGCTGAGGCAAAGTTGTAAGAGTACGCGCGTATTGGATTACCGCCGCACTGGGAAAGGTGGAAATATCGAAAATTCATCGCCGCGCCGCATCAACAAATAAACAAACAAAACAACCGCAACGTGGTTGAATTAATCAGCTGCACGTCGCTTGTTTTCGAAAACGACGGGAATATTCCCGCTGCGCCGAGTGCGTGAACCATCCGCGCGGCTTTCTCCCACCACACGCGCGCCGCTTGTGTACATCGGCGACGGTGCACGTGGTTGTGTGCCCGATTTCAGTTCGGTGCATGTTGTGGTAGCGCGCGCGCTGCCGTGCGACGATGATGCTCTCAACGAAGGCTGGCAAGCGGCCTCTGCGATCGCTCACCGCACACGAGAAGCTCGATGCCATCCGAAGAGTGCACGACGGTGAAAGCAAAGCGTCGGTAGCCAGGGACATCGGTGTGCCAGAGTCCACTCTTCGTGGATGGTGCAAGAACGAAGAGAAGATCTCGTACATCTCGCGGCAATCGTCTCCTGATACAGATGATTCCTCCATGCACATGCTCTACGAACCCAAAGAGAAGAAGTTTAAGCTGGACATGGATGCCCCATTCAACCTAAGTTTGAAGAGTGATGATGGGATGGATAAAGCCATGAATCTGAAGAGCACCGATACCTCAACCAAGTTATTAAGTGAACGTGAAAGGAATCGGGCGGAATTGGCACGGATTAGTGTCGAGTTAGGTCTCAATCGGCCGGAAATGTACTCGGCTGGTAACTCATTAGCAGATCTCACCTCCAATATTGGTCTCCTAAGTCAATGGAACAACCTTCTTCTGCAACAAGCCACCTCAACAGCAGCAGCGAGTTCTTCCAAGAAGAAGATCGCCGCGGCGGATACCAGTTCCAATCTAATCACATCATCTAACAACCTTCTTACAACGATTAACAAGGATACCACAGGCAAACTGAACGGTTTTGATCTGCCCAAATTGGACTCGCAAAAATCTGTCGAGGATTCAGTGTGGTACTGGCTCAAAACACATCAAATGCTTGGCTACAATCAAGGTACCAATCTTCTAGGCAATCTTCCTTCTTCAACTTCCAACACCAGCAGCAGCTTGAACCTCCCGCCTACCAACAGCTCTTCCACGACGGACCAGAACAGTTCATGGTTCTGGAAGTGGTACAAGCAATATACCCAAGCGGCTCAGCAACTTCAACAGCAACACCAGCAGCAGCAGCAGCAAGCATCCGCACAGGTGCAACCTCAGCAGATTCTCTACCAGCAGCTCACCAAGGAGGCCAAGGAGGCTAAATCCGCGGAATCTCCCCAAGCAGCTGAACCGTCGGCGAGCGCCGACAACGCCGAGAACCAGAACAAAGAGGAGACGCAGGGTGAGAAACCGCAAAGCAACACAAACAAGGCGCGCGCTGTGCTCGACAACCTCTTGCTTAACAACAACAATGTCCAGCAGACCAACTGCAACGGTGGCAAGGATGGCGGCGGCGATGATCTCTCTCAATCCGAGGCAATCGAACACGGCGAGAAGTTTCTCAAGTGGCTCGAGTGCTGCAGTGAACCCTCCGTCACTGCCATGCAAATCATGCAGTTCCGCGGATTGATCAACAACATTAAGACGGGCGCGGACCGCAAGAATGGCGACGTGCAAAAGACGAAAGTCCGTCGGAAATAGGCGGCGCGATTTCATTTTTGATCCTTCAAAGGCTTGTGTACAGCTCAAACCAAATTCGTAACTTAATATAATATTAACAATTAGCAACAATTCACACACAAAAGACGCGGAAGCGACCGGAGAGAATCACATAAATTATATATAAATAGTTGAAGCGTTTTTTATGTAGTCTATGTAAAATTCTATTTGATAATTCGGCTGAGGACAATGGAAGTGAGTGAGGTGGATGCTTGCAGTATGCCAGTGTTACCAAAAAAGAAATGCGCATCTGTGACGACTGACGAGCACTTTTAGTCATTTGTACCATACTTAACATTATCAAATAGATTAGTGTGCCAAATAATAATATGATTATCGCGCACGATCGCAATCCGAATTATACCGAATTATTTGATTACGAAAGCGAGCGCTGCACGCGCACGCGCATGCTGATTGCGTTTCGAGCCATAGTTAATTTTCCGACTGATTATATTTCGATTGAAAACGCAAACGCGTTAATTGATCTCATTTTATGTTTACGATTAACGAGCCGCATACGGATTGGACACCGATGCCAAAGTATTACTACGTTTAAAGTGGACAAGTCGCGCTTGCATTTTCTGTTTTTAGAATGTGCACCCAACGCTTTGGATAATTCGCCAACAATCTACTTGTTTGTTTGTACATATTGCAAATTCAGCATTAACCTGATGCACCCATCTTTGCGAGCGTTCCAATTGTAAATATATCTGTTTCTTAAAAAGCGACGACAACTGCAAGAATGGCGGCTGGCTGACTGGCGCACGGCACCCATCCTGCAAATCGAGAAATACTCGAGCACCTAGTTTCGCTGGATTTGTGGGCGCAATGACGAATTGAATGCGAAAGGAAATGATTGTACAGTAAAATATAATTACTAATTTAGTCATTTTTGATAGTCGATATTTTTAGTATACGCATTGAAAAAATTGTAAAATTTGTTATTTGTTCTGTGTACTAATAGTGTACGAATGATGGGGGATTTTCCACTTGCTCCCAATGCGAGTGAGATTTTCGGAAGAGATGATAAATCAAAATTCTATAAAATATTTCAATGCGAATGGTTTCGCATTTTTCCAAATATTCAACAACAAAGCTTGCAATCCTACTATCATTATTTAAAGACAAACTTGATATTTTTCTGTATTGAAACCAAGTCATGACACTTAAATTCGTTCCCATTCATTAAATATGTTTCTAATTATGATGCTGCGACTACTCTTTATTGCCTCCCAATTAGCTCATCCTTTATTAACCCATTTCAGACTTTTCACTCAGTAGCGCGTCGACAGATTGAGTTAATTTTGTGGGATATTCAATTTTAATTCCAGCTGAATGAAGTGTTTTTGCGTTTTTGTTCTCACTGCTTGGAATAAAGTCGTTAAATACACAATAACGACAAGAAAATTAAATCCTGAGTCAAAACCGCGATTTATCCTAATTACAGCGCGTGTGCGACGGAGAGGAACCACGCGTGAACTAGATTTAAAGTTTTCAAATTCAATTACCAGTGATAACTTCATCTCTAACCTTGAACTTGTTCTCCAACTCTGACAAATTATAACTTTGAAGTACCCATTTGTTTGCTATAAATAAAATCCTCGTTTGGAAGAAAAGCATTTCTTTGAGCTTTAATAGAGTTGAAAAATTACGCGGCGCTTACGTTCGAATCCCGGAAACTCGTTGAGTACAATAGAGTGACGGATGTGACGAACCGGAGTGAACCAGGGCGACTTAGCCCAGTCCACTTCAACGCTCAAGAATTTGAACATATAGTGACAATAATAAGTACATCACTTTCACTCGTTGTGTGGGCTTTGAGTACTTTTGGGGATGTTTAAAACATAGGTTGTCTAAGGTTAGATTTTGGGGAATTAGGATAAGGCACACCTGTATATTGAATGCTTAAAGCTTTTATCTTAAGTTGGAACAATAAATCATCATTATATTCGAAGAAAAGGAAATAAAAAGTTGTCCTTGTAACTTATTTGGGAATTCAATGATGTGGACCTCTTGGTGGAATAAACTCGTTATAAAATTATAGTGAAACAATGCAATAATGAGGCAGTCATTTATGGATTATGTACTGACACAGAGATTTAATTAATGCCATTTCAGGGCACCAATATGGTTTTCAGGGATTTTGGTGTTTTTAGAAATAACTTTGCTACTTTGCTACTACCAGTATAAGCCTATAAGAAGGAGCAATTACCTATTGATCGATCATGATGGTGCAGGCTTCACAAATGATTCGGTGATTATGATTATTGTAGTACTTGTTGATTGCTTGTAACATTGCTTCATCTAAAAACATATCCATTTCTCAATCCAGATTAACGGAAGTAATGCGGCCGATTTCTAGTTTTAGAATCTGTAAACACAAGTCAGGTGCTAGATTTCGTATTGTATCCTTTCACCATTTCCCTAACTTATTCTCCAATAATAATCTTTCCATTTAAATATGCATTGTTTTACGCACTGCCCTAGATTATATGCCAATGATGAAAAGAAAGGGAGCCATAAATCATGCGCGAAAGTATGAAATAAGAGAAAAACAAAGGCTGGCAAGTGGGTAGTTGGAATTTATTTCCGGACTTTGCTCCCGAGTCAGTGTCGTTCAAGTTCAGCCGTGGTGTCTGCAGCGTCGCGAAAGGGTGTGCAATAAAGTAACGGACGGAACAATAACCGACTGAATGGTGCGCAATAGCGCCGCATACTTGCTGTGACTACACATTATATCCGCACACAACGCATACTCGCATTCCCACTACACTACTATTTACGTTTGTACTCCTTCTTCGTCTCGCTGTTCTTGTCGTTCGTCTTCACCGCTAGTTCCTCATCCTGCTGCCCCTGCAACCGGCGAAACTTTGTGCGCCCACTTTGCCTCGCTGTTTATTACTGACATTATTCGATATGCGACCGTTGGAGTGTGTTGTAATACTTTTTACTTGTTTTCGCTTCATCTTTTTACTACGACGCGTTTTCTATGCGTACTACGAATGTGAGATGAATGGAGGAGTAAACATGAATGAAATTTTAATCGAATCACGATTTACACACAATTGCATTAAGTGTACACTTTCTAGCCCTCTACACTTGGCAGTTACCTCCAACAGCCATGATGAAATCCGCTTTAACGGCTAATTAAACTCGGACTTTAATTAATTATCTGTTTTAAACGAGTTATTGCCATTTTGCTGCGTCCCAGTTGTGGTGTGCTGGGTTGCCTATGTGTAAACAAGCTGACTGCTATTTGTTTGTTTCCACATCTACTCAGCGCACACTTGAAAATTGTGATGAATGGCCAATGTGTATCCGACTCGGTTGGATCCACAGGTCGTACCGTTCTCATCGTCATCGCCGCCGCCGACGACGGCGAGCAGTCATAAATTTAGACTAATAAAAAGTTTTCAGCTACTTATACACCTAAACACATCGCGATGAGCAGCCATTTGCGTGAATGTGGTAAATGATGTTCGCTTGAGTAGACGCGCTGATAAAGAGCGAGGAAAGGATGCTACTGGGAAGGTTAGTTTCTTTCAAAAGTGTAATGGAAGCAAGTAGATTGAGGAAAGCCACCATATGAACTTTGTGGAAAACGAGACGATTGGAGAGAGAATTGCTTCAATTGCCTTTACTGCATCATCTTCATTTCATGTTTTTCCGTGTAATTGTTTCGAATTGGAGTTAAATCGCTCCCCATTCACTGCGGAACAGAAACTGCCATTAATGTCTAATTGTTTGGCTTATGGGTTCTCTATTTATTTGCCTGTGCCTTTTGTGTGCGTTTTCACAGCGTTCTCTTTTGTTTTGGTTATGTAGCGAACTTACAACGAGAGTGGTGTAGTGGGTTCAATTTGGTTGATGATCTAATCGCATTAAAAAGAGGATGCTTACTGACCTTTTCCAAGACAACCCACCGAAATGTAGAGTATAAGTACGAGTCGGAGTGAAAGCTGGTGAAATGATGATGTTTTCGTGTCGTAAAGAACACCGAAGGGAATGTGAACCTGTCGCATTTTTAGCAACTTTTTGCACACGCAAGTCGTTTGTCTTGGACGGCGATTGGAATCGCGTTGAAGATGCTTGATGGATGGTTGTCGGACGCAAAACAAAAAGCTGCGCCTGCACTAGAGGCATGGCGTGAATCTCGCGGCCTTGTACGAAATAGATTATCGCAAGAAAATGCGAAGCGCACGCTGGGAAGGAAAAAAACGAGGCCCCGAAATATTGTTTCGCTTCGGTCGATTTTGGTTGGCGTGACAACGCAATGTTTTTTGCGCGGCTGGGTGGAGTGCTAAAGCTGCCTGCTGGCGTGATGCTATAAGGGTATCGGCTGTATATTAGGTTCGTGAGAACGAATGGACGGGCAATTTCCCGAGCACACGTAGTGGAAGCGCGCGCGAGTGGGTCGTTCGGCCGCGCCGCGCGAAGGCCATCATCATCCGACGCGGTCGTGGCGCGGATAATGTGTGGGTGTGTGAGTGCGAGCGTGCCGGGCGTCTCCCCCTCGCCCAGTCACCCTACTCAGCCGGCCCCTTCGCGTTCGCCCCTGCATCGCGGGTCCACGTCGCCGTCGTCTCCCCTGCCGCGCATTTCGCGCCGTCCTTCGGCCACCCGCCGCCCACTCCCGGCGTTTGCTAACTAACACGTCGCGGCGGCGAGCGCGGCCGGTCGCGTGTACGTATACAGTGGATGTTTGGGGCGCGCGTGTGCGAGTGCACGTACAGCACGTAGCGCGCGAGGAGACGCGCGTAAACCGTGCCCGCCGGCCGAAGGCAGGTCGCAGCGTCCGCCGCTACCACCCTCCTCGCTTGCTGCTGGCCGGCGCTCGACGCTTTGCGAGCCGAGGGGGTGGGTTCGGATGCGGCGCGACGCCATGTGGTGTGAGTCGGTTTAGGTCGGTGGGTATTGATCAAGGCCGGCCGTGCCGTGTGCCATGCTGGTGCGACCGCCGCCTTCGCCGAAATTGCCGGAAGAATGATGTCCTGCCAGGCCTACTTAGAACCTTCCAGGATAATAACGGCATAAATGCTCTTTGCGCTAAAACGCTGCAGCGTGCGTCCGTTATCGGCGCCGCCGCTTCCATGGTCTCGCGGTGGGACGTAAAACGCGAAAATCCGCAATAGGGTTGTGGCACTATTTTAGCTCTAGCGCACGGTTTTACTGTCAGCATGCCGCTTGTATAATGAAACGCGAAGGCCCCGAGTGCCAAACATTGAACACCAAATGCTGAACGTCGAATAAGCGCAAGCCGGTAGAAAGCAAACAAAGAAACTCTGAACTACTGCATTCTCAACCGCCACCTTTACCATTGCTACTGTATACCATGCGATGCAGCAATAATTAATATGTTCACTTTATTGTTACCAACATTAAATTAGCTCATATGAAACAAAGTAGAACAAAGAAGATAAGGCAAAAAACAATAACCAATTCGGCAGAGGTGATTCTCATAGGTGATTTAGAATCGAAGCATGTAAATGCTGGATAAAGCATATTCATCATTATCACTCTCGGTTACTATTATTGAATTGACTCAATAGAGTCGAACATAAAATGTTGACTGGAAGTCAATCAATTTGAATACAATAATTTAATATTCCCTTTATAAATACGCCTCTGTCGTTGGTGCTACAGCAGACTCAGAATCGCATCGTCATCTTGCTGGTTGGTTACAGCCGGTAGTTACCAGCATGCGACCAATTGCAAGCACGAGATAGCACCGAAGAGCTGCCAGTGTCGCCCAGGAACAGCAAGCGTTGAGAGATGCCTTTGAACTATCTCCACCGCAGCGGCGGCTGCATCGGCGGTGGTCGCATTTACCGTCCAGTTTGCGCGAGATACTGGGTGAAACGAGTTGGGACCGTCGCGCTGGACCAGCGACCGGACGAAGGGTTTGGTCAGCGGATGCTGGGAGCATCGAGGAGTATGGGGCTGCGTAGTGCGGTGGGTTGATACGCCGGCGGCCGCAGCAGCGGTGATATACACGTCACGTCCACTACATGTCTGTCTATCCATTACGACGGTCACACCGCCCTCTCGGCCGTACAACTACACGCGGGCGGCGCGCGAAGATGAAGCGCATTCACACACACGCACGCATGCGGGTCTCGTGCAGATATCGGAAACCCCGTGAATATATATCGCCCGCTCGGGCCAGCGGTGGCGGCCATTCGAGACCGTCCGACCACCCACACTCCGTGTCTCACACCATCCGCCCCACGCTCACATTCACGCTGGACGGAGCGCGAAACTACGAAATCGCGACGCGACCCTCGGGCAGCCATCGATCTTCTATAATACATACAGTCAACCCACCCTCCAATCAATCAGCCTTGCAGTGGGTCTCCGAATTTCGATGGCGGTAGATTTTTTGTGCGAGCGCTGCGTTTGCGTTTGCCTAATCCGGGTACTTTGAAAGGAATAAATTGCAACGACAGCGCCCATTCGGTACCTAGGAGGCTGGGCTGTGCGATAAACAAGTGCGAGATAAAAGTGGACTTGTTTCTATTGTCGGTAGCAGCCAGCGCGTGGTTTGTAGTGGTTCGTAAAGTTTGCACGCGACGAGGAAACTTTTAATTGTAAATAAATTGCGGAATTTCAAAATTAATTAAATTAATTAAGTTCGGAGGGTCTTGCGGGTGTGCGCTACGCCCGGTCGACTATAAGATGCGTAGTAAATTATGGTTTTTGAGGCAGCAAGTGGTAGTAGAGTAACCTTGCTGGCCCCTCTGTTCGCGCGCAACCGCCAGCGTTACTTGCGCCCCAACGTCTTGGTAGATATGTTGCTTACGACGCAGGCAAGGTAGATAAGGGGTTGTGCGGACCCAACAATAGCCTCGCCGACCATCCGCCACCATCCTACTCACACTAATATACACGACAGTGGAGTTGGAGTCGCAACATCTTTTCGGTGCTTCCGAATTTCAGCTAGACCATGAGCACAAGTTTGGATATTTGGGTGGACTGGGTGGATGTGAATGAGTGCGCGGCAGCTGTCGCGAACGCTTTCTCACTCTCGATTTCTTTGTCCTTGTTGTGCTTGTAGCATATGCAGCATGACGATTTGCAAGAAGTACGTGCTATGCGACGCGTTTGCTCGTCGGAAATGCCACCGATATCCGTCCAACCCCTAGGAAGACTAGCCGCGACGCCATCAACGTGAACACATGCGGAGCGCGCGGACGTCGAACTGCTTGACAAGGGTCTCCACTCGACCGACGCGAAAATTTCTGTAAATGAGAAAAAACTACCGAGCTGCGCGGAATATATTCCAACGCCGCCATTGCCAGTAACGCGCAAAGTGCACACGGCACACAAATTCGGCATAAAACTTCGGACAAGTTTCCAACACTCAGCGAATAAATTTATTATGATTATGGTAATGTCGATTATTTGTAATAATTTGTTGGAAATTAACTAATGTTGTTGAGATGGAGCTGATGAAATATTTTGGTGTTGGGGAATAAATTTTGTTGCGCGTTGCTGCCATCGCGCCGTTCCCACCGCCGGAGGGAAGGAATATTCCGCGTGAAATTATTCGATGAGGTCGTTTGCAAAGCGGGGTCACCCCCAAAGAATACGCCAGCAAGCTATGTGATCGTCACGTGCGCGACGAGCAACGCAACGCATGAATTAGCACTCGTCGACACTGCACTGCACGCCAGGCATGCGGCTGAAATTCTGGATGTTTGGGCGTCGGTGTGCGTGAGTTCGCGGATCGCGGGCGTCGTTACGGTCGCGGCGGAAAAGGGATTGCGAGGCGGTGGGCGACGTCGTGCTTGCGTGCGTGACGAGAAAGTGGCACGAGGCGGATGGCATGGGGGGCGAGGTGAGGTCTCCCCGCGTTCGAAACGCGAGAAGAGAGCCTTCCGCGCGCCTCGGCATCTGCTCTCGTAGATTACACGATCCGCGGCGGCCGACCGTCGCCCGCCCGCCCCACGGCGAACGCTATCGAGCGCGCTAACGCATACATGCGAAATGCCCGCGTACGCGCCAGATTACAACGGCGCGCCGCGTAACGGTTCGCCCGCTGGCAACCGATGGCTAAAACGGCGTCCTTTCGTCGTCGTCGTCGTTGTCGACGAAACGATGGCGAGGACGCTGCGGCACGAAACAAAGAAGACGCGCCTTGCCGTGCGCTTCTACCGCCGACGGGGAAAACCGAACTTGTGAATTTTTCCACAAAACAACCGAATTCGTGCAGTTTCTGCGTGCTTCATTATTCATTCGAATTAAAAGCAATCTTTGCTTCTTGCGGATATTCCCGCAAAACGAGAAAGTTACTAATCAACTGTCAAACGATTCATTTGAAGCATATTTACTCTTCTTATTAAGTATGCGTAATATCAACGCATAATGCACCGACCCCCTTAAAGCCGTGCAATTTCTTAAGTCACGCTTTGTTGCCGCGTAATGCTTGTAAAATGCAAGTCACATGATGTGTAACTGCACTGACTGCACCTGAGCAATCAGAAAGCAAACAATGTATTTCCTATGACTAGCAGGCCGGCGACTACCAGCCGGCGTAGCACAACAGGCGAGCAACCCAATAAAGGGCAAACTATTTCGAATTTGACGTACTCGTAGCAAACAATTTATTGTACAGATAATTTGGAGGTATTCTCCTGATCTGAGATACAATGAACACTCTTACAAACGTTACAAAAACCTCGAAAAAGACAAAAAAAAAACAAACGCCGAAATTGTTTTCAAAAAACACACTTATCCCATAATACAAATTTTGAGCGCTTAAAATATTCTTTACCGCAATTTGTGACCGATATTTTCAATCAGTTAGAGGGCGCTCATCGCACGCTGTTTGTCCGCCGGATCCGGCCGAAGTGTTCGAACAATGGTTCTCGGTCCCTTCTTCCTTTATACCTGATTAACCAGATACGCGAAGCGCGCACGGCTCCGGCGAATGAATCATCCGGTAAATATTTTATGCGCCCGAACCGAACGGACGGTGGATGACCCTCGCGCGGCTGGCGGGTGGCCGAGTCGATGGGGTGAGAGATGTGAGGAGCGCGCGCTACGCTTGGCCGACGCGGTATTCCGAAACGCCGATTCCAATTAGCGATCGCTCGGTGTGCACTGATTTAGGGCTCAGGCGCGCGGCCGGGCGCGCAGGACCTGCACGTTACTTCAATTAGAAACAATGCCAGCTCGACGTACGCCCTGCACGTATAGGCCACGTATCTAACGTTGGATTATGGACGCGAGGCTAGGATGTGTCGACGGCGTGCGCCTGATTGATTATCTATTCGCTGATTGAAATTAATAATCAACTGTGGTGTCGATATTGGCATAAAAACAACGGTACACAACATGGCGTTAACGACATGCCTAGACACACATACGCGAATAATATCTGGTGAGAATGTTTAGATTATGCTTTGAAATTTGGAAATGGAAAGCATTTTGTGGCATTAGCGCAAGCAGATAGTTAATATCAGAGATTTCAGAATGTTGAAAAAGTAATTTTTGAGCGTATTTTGAGGCTCAATGGGAATGAGCTAGATTGAAATATATAACATCTGCATCAACTGATTCGTATTAAGGGACGCATCATATTCATTGTATTACAACAGAAAGTAGTCAAGAACTTGCAAGAAAACAAATGAACGTAAATATACTGTTTGGCCACGAGATGACGATAATTTCAGCTCGGCTCACAGTTCGGATACGTTCGGATTAGTTTCGCAGAGTTTGTATCAATCGTGACAGTACTAATTACATTTTACCTACAATTATCGGCAATACCTCCTAAAGGCCTTGCCTGGTAGCCGAGTCCTCGGTAAGCCGCCTGACTTCGAATTCTACCGAATGCAGTCCCAACAACTGCTAATAATTCTAGTTGTTGATGCCGTATAATGGAACGGAGGTCAAGTACGGTGTCGATATTCGGCGTGGTTGCAATACGCTCTAGAAAAAACAACAATTGAACTAACATCTCTCAAACACATCATGTTATTGAAAATTGTTTCTCTTATAAATATTTTAAAAAAATAATTGGTATATGATTACATAAAGTGCAGGAATTACATTCAATTGTTTTTGAATTTAGATTTGGGTGAGCCACTTGGAACTTATAATATAAATATTATAATTCTTGCAGATCTAATTGAATGTATTTTCTCAATGTTATTTCAGTTATCATGGCAATAAAGAGGTGTAAAGAGTACTCAAAGTCGTTTAGGGTAGTGTCGCGAAGTTAAACAAACGACAGCATAATGCTCTACGACAGGTTGTAAAGTGAAAATCACGTACAAATTATAGTAGAACGGTATAAAATAAAGTTCAACGACGTAATAAAACCACTTGTTTTGTTTCCCTATTTACGCTATCACACATACAAAGCATTGCACATCCTTTGAGAACTTTTCAATACCATCACATAGATATCTCAATAACTCAATGCTCAACAAAATGTTTAAATTAATTACATAAAATTATACAATCAACTAATCATTAATGTTTCTGTCTGTTTAGAGACAGAATAGTTACAATAGAAACTTTTTTAGTGACAAAACTCATATTATGAAAACAAATTCAAGGATTACGAATGAGTGGTGTAGATTGAATGAAGAAAAACCTTGCCGCTAGTGACGCTTTATTGTGGAATGTAGACACGAGGAGGCCGAGGAGCTTTGCGCACACAAAGCGAACAAACGCAGTAAGAAGTGAGTCGCAAGATGATGGCAAGATGTGTTATGAAGCGAGACAGATAGGCCCGAGTGCGTAGTAGACCGGGGGCAGACTGAATTATGAATTTATTATACAAGCGAGTAGTCTGCTGCCACCACTGCCATCGGGAGGCCGTTACGTTGGAGTAACGCGTCCTCGCACACAAAACTGAGCGACGGCATAGAGGGTGAAAAAGCTTGAGAAGAATTTTCTAATTGGGTCACTGCCAAGTTCACTATTGTTTGTTTTCCCTCTTTATGTGTGCAGAGAAGAGAAGTTTAGAAATTGGACGTTGTCTTGAATTGCGACGGATTACGACTATATGTTGCACACTTGAAACTTTGAAGCTTGAGATACCTAATGGAGTCTAAATTATGTTTAATTAAATTACTGATTTTCCAGAATGCAAATCCATTTCGTTTGTTTTTTATTCTGTTGCGATAAATTTTTTTTGTTGGGAATTTCAAAGTTGATATCGATTTTGGTTGGTTTGCGACGGGTGGGCGACATTTGTAGAGGGTGGGTTCGGATGAAAATCCTTTGTTCGTTCACGCGCGCGGCGCGAGCACACGTCGGCAGCGGCGGCGGCGGCGACGAAGCCGCGCGCGCGGCTAATTCTGGAGCCGGCGTCCCCAGCGCTTTCCACGCGTTTTATGCGGACATGCACGAGAAGAGAGCGCGCGGCTGGCGAAAACCGCCGGCGACGTTGGCCCCGTAGGCGATAAACGTACGAGGGTATGGGGCGCTTCGAGGCAAGACTGGACTGCGCTAAAGTTATCGAGCTTTCATGCTGCGGATCGAATTTATCGCAGGCTTGCAGGGAAAAAATGATGAAAATGAAAACTTTCAAATTAATTGCAGAGTAATTCTAAAATGAAACAATTATCAGCTTGTAAAGAGTTATGTTTGCACATGTAATACGAGTATGTGAATTATTACTTTTTTGTGAAAGGCTCAGACAAGTTTTGATTATTTTGCGTTGGCCTGCATACTGGGAATAGAGTGTTATTCTGCAAATATGAGCACAGGCTTGTATGCACGTGCAACATCGCGTTATGCAATAACAAGGTCGCATCGATGGACGAAATGAGCGTTACGTGCCGGAAACATTGACTATCCGCCAAACTACCCAAATCAACCAGCACACACTGGTGGCTACAAAACGCCGCCGCCGTGTCAACTTCAAACGTATCAAGCTCTTCATTCGCTCGCTCGCAAAGCACCGAAAACACCCAAGCCGTGACTCAACCGAGCAAAGAATCGACTGCCGGTTTTCTCTTCAACAATTCAGCAAGGGCCCCGAGTGTATTTTCGCATTCTCGCATGGTCACTTCCAAGGTCCGCGATTCGAAATTTAATCAATCTCGCTCGGGTGCGCGGCTGTCCCTATACGTACATGCCATTCGCATGTGCATGCCAACGTTGTGCTTGTACGCGTGCGTCCGGTCGGCGCGGCGTCGTCGTCTCCCAGCCGCTCTCCTCCACGTAATATTAATTAGTGGTGCGACCCTAACTCGCGGCACGGCAGGCAAGTTTGTTGCGCGCACCCACGCATGCAGAGTACACATTCAGCGCGTGTGCGCTCTCTGCCGCCGCCACCCACACCCGTCGCGTTTAATATTGGATGACGGCGAGCGGAGCGGTGACGGCATAGGCGTGTGGGTTTGCGCAAGTAGTTAGTCCGTGCGGCTGAGCGCGGTAATGGCAGCGCGTTGGGGTGGGTGCGCTCCCCGCGGATGCAAGATTGCGACAAGGCGAGCGACGGCGGTGGTGGCCGCGAGGCGCGCTGCGTAGATAATTTACGCGTGCACACTAGGCTTGATCCATGCCAGACTGTGGGTTTACACTATGAAGTAGTCAGATGTATGTAAATTAATAAGTTGTTGTGTAATTAATTTGTGGGAGATGTTGCAAATATATGTGTTTTAATGCATTTGAAGTAGCTTTTATTCCTTTCAACCCTATTTTAAAAAGCATAAATTAGTATTAAATTGTCATAATTTGAAATAGTTAAGTTCAAGACTATTTTATTCCTGCCTCTTGTATGCTATTTTTGGTGCATATATATTTAGTAAAATTGAAAATGTGATATTGGATTGACTAAGTGCAGTTTGCTCGGGAAAAGGTTTATGATAAAGAATATTTGCAAAAACTTAATTTGTTTCAAAGTTATTTGTCTCCAGTGCTATTGGTACTCTCGTCAATTCAATGAAATTACTCTGGGTGAATAGGGAGTCGAACTGAAATAACAGTACTAGAGTGGCTAAACATTTGTTTTCTCTATAGTTTTTTTTCCTATTTGGTATTGTTGCATCTGGCGTACAGTTTTTAATTGTCGAAGATTTTTTGACCTAATACAACAACTTGGAAGTTGATACCAAAAATACAATCAGGTTGCACGAGACTTTTGCTCATTATATGAACTAGACAGAAAACTGAATATTCGTCTAGAGTTTGCAACAAGCCACTTTATATTTGAATTAAAATAGATGAGAAACATTCTCGGGAGATTAAATCACTCTCTTATGTTGTTTCAAGACTATTTTTATGAAGCTTTCTAAATGCGTCATTGTTTTTGATGGTTTTTCTAGAGCAGTAATCCAGTGCTGTAGGTTTATCAATATGTGCAATACGGTAATTTATGGCTTTAATGTACGCTACACATTTATCGTTTGCATGCACATGTGCGCGCGTAAGTGAACGCGCCGGCCCAAGTCGTTTTCCCATAGTCTGGCCGGTCCATTATGCGATTAATACACGTAAGAATAATTGATGGGGTGCAGATGCGACCGGCAAGGCAACGTCATTAGCGCCGCGCGCGCGGTACACGCCTGGTACATTATGTATAGCATTACAAACCTTCGGCAAAGCTGAAGCGGGCGGTGTGAGAGGCCAAAGTGAAGCCAATATTGTGCCAGGATATACCGACAAGGTATACAAACCTCGATGCCTGAAAACGTGCGCGCTCGCGATCGAATGTTTTCGTCGTTCTCGAGAGTCGCGCTTTATGAAACTTGGTGCGCATCTAGCTCAATGAGGGTGCGAGGAATTTATCCGTACTCACCACCCGCCTGTTATGCATGCATAGATTCTGTCTTCATCCGTAGAAGGCGAGCTTTGGCACGGATGTGTGGATGGTACCACGTGGTACGAATTTGTTGGAAGTTCTCTTGGAGGTTTAGAATTTCTAACGAGATGGATCTAGCTTGTTGTAACTAGTAGTAGTTGTTGAATAAAGTAATTAAATATAGTTTGTCTAAATTTACCGTTACCATATTGGGTGGTATTTTTAATCTGCGTGTTTCCGCTCTCGGATTTTGCCGTACTCTGAAAACGCTTTTGCACGGCGTTGGTGCTGACTTTTTCCACCTAAACGCGTCCAAAATGCTTCGCAAAAAGTCCAGCGCGCTCGCATTGAATGCAACTCATTTTGCGCGTAGTTTTCAAGCCCACGAGCGCGCTTGAATAATAACGTTGGACCGTGCGTCAGATATTGGTCTAACGAGGGTGGCTGGCTGGTGCGGTGCGCTGCTTTTTAGATGTTTACGTCGGCGCGAGTAATGAAAGGCGCTGCCGCGACGAGAAAAAAAAAACGGCAGGCGGCGGCAACGCGGCGCGCGGTGGCGAGGGACGTTGCGACGCGGCGCACCCACTCACCCCACGTTCACGTGTCGCGCTGACTGGCTTGCTTGCTGCCTTACGCGCGCTATGGGGGCCGGCGACAATGAAAAACGCTCGCGAGTAATTGTCGCGCGGCGCGTCCTGCGAGGGGAGGCAAGAGCGCGCTCGCGTGAAAGAAGAGCGAAAAAGTAATTTCGATTCGGCATGGCACGGCACGACGCGGCCGTAATATCGCCTGCGTAGGCGCGAGAGGAGGAGGTCTTTGGCATCGTGCTGCTGACGTCGTCTCACCCTCTAGCTTGAGCGCATTTTCCCCTGGTCCAATTTCCAACTTGAACGTGTCTGTCCACGCGCACGCGATATCGCGGTCCCTCCTTTGTCCACGTCCGCCGTGATCCTCGACCATTATCGAGTTTCATTATTGCTCGGCCCTCGCGTTGGGCGGCGCGGCCTATCAGATGCGCGCGAAGATCGGTGGCGACGATCCGCGGTTCTCTTTTTCCCTCTTGCCATGCAGGAGTCGTAGCGGCGCATCTAACATGCTGAGTGCGAGGCGCGCGGTTTCGTCCCTTGGTCCTCTGGAATTGATGACGGTGGCCGGCGCGATTCTCGGACGCGATCCTTATGCGTCTCGGCGGCGCGGCTTCGACGTACGTGTTGGTGTCTAATGTATGTGGGGCGGCTGGCACGCCAGGCTGGTTTGGTACGTGCGCCTTTCTTATTACTTTGTCCGCGCCACCATCAGCCGCCGTCCACGGCCGCCGGCGTCGCGCCCACCCCTCCGACGGTCCGAACCCTAAACTCTATAAATCACCGGACTGGGTGGATTCTTACATCGCGCGCGGAATACCCTCCAATCTCAACCCCTCGCACTGTCTTCAACCCTTCGATCGCTGACTAAGAGATTAATGGGTCGCGTAATGGGTGTGAAAATGCGCGAAAAGTATCATTGGGATAAAAAGACTAGGAAAAGATCAACAAATGCGCCGCACAACTAACTTACATCATCTATACAAGCAAGATAATTTCTTAAAGTCGAAATAATATCTTGGCTTGAGCATTATGGTTTATTGATCAATTCCACATATTCCACATTCTAACACTGTGTCAATTTTTTAGGTTTTTCTTGGATTAATAGCCAGAATTATTCAATGCAGTAGTGGTAGGTTTTGTAATCGAAAAGATGTTGATTTATATTCAATTCGTTAGTGTCGGTTGAGACCGCAAATGAATTTAGTGCACGGTAAATAAAATTGGATAATTAAGAAATAAGCCCCATGCTTCTATTGTGCGCTTGTCGATCGACGCATAATGCGAATTTTCCGTGATTCTTTTATGCTGGTAGCGGCAGGCGTGTGCGCATACTGGGGCGACCCTTCGCGTCTATCTGCAGCGAATTCTGGGAAAAGCAGAGACCGCCGCATAATAATAGCGGCGCGCTTCCGCCGCGCGAACTACTATTCCAGCGGGCGGACGCGCCGCGAGGGGTTTGCGCGGAAATTTAGGGGTTGATTTGCACGATCCGCGCTTGCCTCTGCAGGCCCTTCACCCCTATTGCGCGCTATCGAATTCGACACACCACCCCACACGCCAAAGTCCAGCATCTCTGCCGTGCTGGCTTATACGTACATATTGCATGTGTGCAACTTGCAGGACGTGAGTGATTCTGACCAAAATACCAAGTACTCTATTAAATCCATGGAATTAGCTTGAATCATTCGTATAAAATACTTATTCTAAAAAGAATCTTGCCTAGTAATTCTCAGAACTTGTCCTAATGGAAAAAACGTTTTATTGCGGAAGACTCGTAAATGATATCTAGATTCGATTCGTTCTCTCTCAGTATATGAGTTAGAACGTAGAATATTGGAATCGGGAGGGAATGTGCGTGGCCTCGTCGTCGGCGTCCCCCCAAAACTTATTAGCGAATGTGTCACCGGCACGAACGGACAGCTCCCCGAGCGCATTTGCCGAAGCGCGCGTGGTCCGAACAGCACGCACACACCTGCCGCCCCCGCGACTCAGCCGCATCCCCGCGTTGCGCGCGCTAGCGACATCGGCCAGCGGGCACAATAGAATTCCGAATTGCGCCACATAAATAAGCTAAGAGCTGCGAGCACGGATCTCCAGGCAGCCGTGGCGGTGCTGGCAACACAACTGTTCAAAATTGCAGTACGCACAACAACGTCGTCGTTATTAGCGCCCCAACTATACGAACAATGACCGCGAATTGATGATGATGTCCAAAGGGGCCAGCAGAGCGTGGACGGTTACAATTTTGCGCTTTTCGCATCCAACTATTGTACTATTACTGCCATGTGCATACAAATACAAAGTTAGACAATGTAATTGAAAACTGAGATGTTGGAAGAATTGGATACACTAACGTGAATTCTGACATGGTTGGAGATATAATTAATGGTTGCAAACCCTATCGCTGCCAACATGAGTTAAGATACGCGCGTAACTTGGCTATTAGCGGACAACACTACTACCAGCTGGATGATGGCAGAGAGTGGTAGGATGAGACCATCGTGAGGTATTAGGCACTAGGGCGTGTGGATCGGAATAGTTATTGACTCCTCGTCGGTTCGCGGATCTGCGTCATCCCTAAATCATGACGTGCGCGAGGAAAGCGGCGTTCGAGCCATTAACGGGGATTAGATGCCGTGTGCCAGCGATAGTGGCACTGCAATATTCGCTAGCCGCCGCCAACGACGGTTCGGTTCGGCTCCCTTGCACCCCCTCGCGCACCAATACATGCACGTGGCGTATACCTCGCGCGCGAGTGTCACGAACATGCGGCGCAAACATATATCCAACACGCTGCGAAGGCGGGCGGTTGCAGCGTTGGCGGCCTCGGGGGCGGCGGTACGGATGAATAACTTATCCCGTGTCACGGCTCCAACGAACGGTCGATGGGCGATCATTACGATAGCCAACGGAGAAGATTTGAAAAATATCTCATTTAACTAAGTTCGCTCGTAAATTCGCGATGGTTGGGTTGTGGTGGCGTAGGAAGCCGACAATTTAATCTCTCTTAAAGCCACTTTCGCTGAATAAACACTTGTGAGTTTGGTTAGGCATGAAATGCACTTTAAAGTGGCGAAATGTGTGTTTTGCGAACTCGGCGAAAATTATGTGGGGCACTAGGTAATGGAATGCAACAAGTGTCCATAAAAATCTGATATGCTCGGGAATTTGTAAAGAATGTGCCGACGCCGACTGACTGCAGTAGTAATACCGACTCTTTGCCTCCTGACAGCTCCATCTCGCTTGTGCCAGACCGCGTGTTGAACGCACTGCTGCCGCCGCCCCCACTTGCGCTGTCTCTTTCAGACGCCGTTACGTTGTGATACATAGAGAACAGAAAGTTTCAATACTCGAGTCTAGGCCGCCGTCGGAGGCAGACATCAGTCGAGCACGGCGAAAGTTGCAATCCCGTTTTCTGCCGATGCCGCCGTCCCCACTCTCGTCTACGTCGCCGCACTCACACCCCAGGCGCTCTACCCATAGTGTTCAAAACGTTCCCTTTTATTCTCTTGTTTGTTTTATTACTTTTATTATGTCGCTCGAATGACGTAGGAAATGCGAGTACAACAGGTGGCTGCGCAAACAAACTGCCACTGCTAGTATAAAGTCAAACTTATTTAAAATGTGTGTGCGCCGCCTGGAACAATATAAAAGTGGGACGCATTGTAAATAAGCTGGGAGCGAGCTGCGACGCTCGAGGCTCGCAAACTTTGTTTCCTCAATTTCGCAAATTGAGCGAACCAAACCAATTCAAACAATTAACACACCACACAAACAAATGCCTTTCACTCAATCTATTTGCTTTTCATTCATTCCTATTTGCAGAAAAGTCGCTTGCTGTCACCATTTGTGGTCATCAGGAAGAAGATCGGACATTCTTTCGAACTAAGCACCGCTCTCTGCTCTCTTCTTCTGGGTAGAAACTATAACGCTTTCTGTGTCTATGGCTTTGCAAGTCGCGATGTGACAGAAAATATTATGATCCGAACGGATTGTCCATTTGATGAGAAAGAAGTGGAAGAGGTCGTTGAAGAAACAGTCACACAAACCGCCAAATATGCCCTAAGACCACCTCGTGATTTACGCAGCAAATTTCTGATGGCAATGGAACAGAAAGACGCGGAAAAGCATGCGGCTGAGAAGCAAAAGCAGGAGGATATTCGTCGCAAGAAGCAACAAGAAATGGAAGCAGCACCACATGATGATCTTCAGTGCAGACGTATCCATGGTTGGGTCTGTATGATGCCGCTTCCCGAAGAGAAGGATGTTCAACCTTTCTTTATCGAGCCTACTACTGGCGCTGCTCATAATATTGACTCTCCGGTATACTGTTCCATTCAGAGTATTTGGAACAACTCGAATTATTGGGTTAACCTTCAGGATGACACGCTGGGTATTGGCAATCTTAGCTTCGATCTCAACGACATCAGCAAGTGGGAGCACATTTTGCCTGGAGAGCCCATCCATGATCGTATACACAACAGGGAACTTGAGATGGAGGACGATGAGGAGACTCAAGAAATGAACAAGCTTCTTGACGAGCAACATCTTGATATGCCGGAACCGTGGAGTTTACGGATCAACGTGTCCCATCAGGATGTAGACAATCGGTTCCCGTCGGGTCACAAAAAAACTTATTACAAGCGCACGATTGTCGAACAATTCTCACCTTATTCCCAGGAAGATGGTCTTGTAATGAAGATTTACAAGTATTCTGATATGGAGTATACTGACCTGTTGACCTGTGAGGAGAGATACAAGAACCGGAGCGACAAGTGCTCGAAACGGATGGAAATCATGGCCACTGGATTAATTACCGAGTACTTCGACCGTGGCAGGGATGACAACGTAAAGGAACATACGTTCTATAAGCACGATGATGGTGCGGAAACCTGGCGACGAATGGAGTTCTATTATAAAAGTCGATTTGATTGTCTTAAGCACATCGATCACGGTCAGTTCTTCTTGCAAGAGGATTATGTAAATCGTGAGGATTTGTTTTATTTCCGGCGGTCGGTGTATGCTAAGCGCGGAGAGCCTCCACAGGGTTTCATTGAGGGCCCACGCAGGATTATAACGGTATTATAGAATTAATTGCACCATGCACACGTATAACAACATGCCAATTTCCAGTCGATTGTGGAGAAATTCGAACGAAATAGAAACGTACGTGCCTCAGATGACATTGCGAGTCGTGAGTTTGACTACGTCGGCAGAAAGATCAGTTTGCAATTTCACTACGACGTTGGGAAGATAACGGCGAGCACACGTGTCTTCCTGAAACCACCCCTCAGCGAAATGGTTGAGGGGGTGTCTTTCAAACCGGAATTGACCTACGGATATCAGGCTGAAATTGGTGCGAAACCACCGAAAAATTCTACGTTATACGCTTTATTGGAAGGTCAACTCAAAGACGAAGAGGAAGCCATGATCAAAGTGCGACATGTCGAAGACATTGTTGGTTTCAATTCATTTTATTTGAAATCTTCCTGATATTGTTCAATTGCATAACTTTTGTTTTACAGATTTTAGAATTTATTCGGGTGCGTGCATTGGAAGTTCTTGATCCCAAGCTAGACGTGGGATTGTTCAATCGTGAGCAGAATGAGGAAAATCGGCGTTTGATGCTGGAGAAGGAATCTGAAGATCGCACCAAAAAGGAGCGCGAAATTGAAGACGCACTGGATTACATTCGGCCATATTTAATACGCGACGGTTTGGAAGACAATTTAACTTATGCGCAAGCAGTCCGTGTACGCAACGATAGTTTGCGTGATTATCAGGATATGGTGCTAAAACGCGCCAATAGATTGCAACAACGATTTCAGGCGGTGATTATTAGCGTACGTGTAACAATTTTGTTTCAGATTCTAATTTTATTGATGTCGCAGCAATTGGCATACCTCAGAAAACGCCGGGAATGGTACAATGATGAAGTGGAAAATCTTACCTTTGAAGAAGAGCAGGAATACTTTCGGGAACTCAATCAGGCAAACTTTGTACTTCACTGCTTGGACTTGCGACTGACGCGGATGAAGGAAATCGTGCCCTTGAAGTGAGTGATTTTATAAAGGTTTTTACCTTAGGCAACTCTTTGTACACATTTATTCAAATTGGTGCGGGTAAAATATTAAGTCATAACGAAATATTTTTTTAAATACTTAAACGAAACTAGAAATGATGTGATTTAATACGCCGTTATTTCTTAGGGTTGATGCAGTTTTGAGATTTCTTGACCTACACCCGCAACTTCAAGTTCTGAAGAAAAGAAAAGCCAGAAGAAACTCGAAAGGAGCAGCTTCATCTAAAAAACTTGTCACGGCATTTAAATAAGAAAAGAAATAATAAGAGATTTATTATCAAACGTAATTATTATTCAATATGTATAAATTTACAGCTTTTCGATCATATAATATTGAAATACGAATAATTTGAATAAATTAAAACACGTACACACTAAATGTTAGTGATATTTGTGAATTAATGAATCGTTCATTCTTTCTCTTGATGCTTTAGTAGGTGAAGGACCACGAACCCATTTGACCAATACAGTGACCCTCATCATCAAAAGTCGCCAGAGTTAATTTACTTAATTTGTTCGAGAGCGATGGAAGATTCCCCGTGCTGTGTGTTAAGTTGCCTAGAGTTATTTGCACCTGATTATCTGCAATTGAATCTACATTGGTGTCTGCCTACTCAAAGGGTTATATTTGTGCCAAAAACGAATATTGAAATCAGAATCAAATAATAACTAAGCTTGATAATTGGATTTACTATATGAAAGAAAATAAGTAAAAGTACCTGTTGTATCAGTTGGTATCTGATACGTTGAATTCCGTTCATTTTCCTCCCCAGCTTTCTCTTTCAGCTGATGAACAAACCCGGAAATTAAAGTGTCCATCAATGACGCTTGTCTGGAGAAGACTTGAAGTATTTTGGATACTCTAGCACCATTTTCCACTACCATGAATTGCAAGAACAGACACGGAAAACAATTAGGATCTTCTTCTCGAGATGGTCTTGCAAAGTCCCAACTCATCTCTTCGTATTTCAAACCAACCAACACAGTCTAGAACACAAATCAAAATTATCAAGGAGCGAAATTGTTTGTTCTTCTGTATCAGCTAAATGCTTACACATTGTATGTCATCGATTATATATACTCCTTTTGCATTAATAGCAACAATAATTGGAATGTCTTGGTGAGTCATTAAACTTGTCAGTCCGCGGACAGGTTGCTCGACCTGGCCTTCAAAAAATGCCGACCTGCATGTAATTAAGGCATTCAACAATGAAAACCGCAAAGTACACTGACAATTTAAGTTTAATTGAATCGTAGGTGTTGCTTACCCATAGAAAGGAAGCGACCAACAAAACTCCAAATATTTACGCATAAGCTTCCGGTTGGTGGCCGAAATGGGTATTCGCTTGAACTGTTCCAACAGGCGCACCTCCGCTGAGCTCTTCGAGCTGATGGGTAGCCATGCCCACGTGGGACTTTTCCGCACGTGTGGAGGCAAATACTTGCACTGCTCTTCTCTGAAATAGTGCGTGGAATGCACCTGGGGGTTGTACGGGCCTAACTCTATTCTTGCTTGAATTCCCCCTAGCATAACATAGTGAACAGTCTCACAGGGATATCGACCAGCTAGAATATTATATCTTGCTTCTTCGTAGAGTAATTCTAGAATTTTCTGATCTCTACGAAAAGAATCAATGATCATGTTCATATTTATTTTGCCGATTGTATTGGAACGCCTTGCTTACTTAATTTTCTCTTCTAAATGCTGCGCGAAGAAGACATTTCTCTGAAATGAGACAATCGGTTCATCACGCTGCTGCTTGTGGTAACTTCCATGCGAATACTGCGCGAGAAGACTACGCCAGGCACGTCGGACATCAAAAGGTTTGTGCGTAGGTTTTAACTGTAGTTGCAGCAAAGGAGAAGACATCCATAGTGAAAAACACTGCAATGCAACTTGTTTGTTGAGACCTAGTTCGTCTGAGTTGATGATGGCCATCATCAAATGGTCTGCGGATGCATTCGGAGAGTCTTCTACGTCTAGCATGATGGCAACATCATTGTGCATGTATACGCACGTGGGCACCAACGGTCCTAATGTAGCTGGGTTTGCTTCCAATGGTGGCAACATTGAACCGGAAACGACTGAACTTGGTCCTGAAGAATTTGTATTTGTTTCTGGAAGGGGAACCACACATATAATTAATAAATGTTCAAAGGTAAATTGTGTAAATATGGATTGTGTAAACAGTGAAGAAATTAATTAATAAAGCCATATTAAATTTGTTTCTCTTCATGTTCAATCTGATCCCGATTAGATAAAGCAGATTACCAGAGATTACATAGTAAAAATTCTCTCGGTTCAATAACAACTGCGTAGAAGCTAATCATCTTCATTTTATTGCTATTGAGATGAAATTCATTTCTCTGACGAGGAACTGGTGATAATGTTCCGTTGTCTGAAATTGGCGGATATTATTCATAATTTTATCTTGGTTTTGATGATTGGCTAAGCGTGTAAAGTACATGTAGTAATTTGTGACCAAATTCCGGTTTACTGGTATAATAATTAAAAAAAACAATCAAATATCAATTTAATGTATAAGTATGTAAAGAATCTCATATGATTAACATCAATAACTATAGGGTGGGTTTTGTATCCTCTTGAAAACCATCCTTAATCTGTCACCCTTTTAGCGGCTTACAGCCGGGTTAAGCTACTACACAAGTAGCATTTGATTATAATCTTTCGTTTCAGTCATGAACCTAAGAGAAATTTTCTAGTTTTACTTATTTTGACCTGTAAATAATCAAATTAATATTTATTAGTTATTTAAATAAATAATTGGTCAATTTGATGAAAAAGAGAGGACGCCTATGGCAATCATGACTTTTTTCACAAATAATCACATAACAATACTGATAGTTAGTAGGTAAACAGATCAAAAAGGTTCAAGAAAGAAATTTGATTATTTGGTCTGGCAATTCATTTGCCTCACACTAAATTAGTTGATTGTCACTGTCTATAGTTTTATTTTATCATCACTTTACACCTTTCATTTACCTTTCAACTACAAATAATGACTTTACATAAATCTAATGCTGGAAATTCCGGTTGTATAAGACTTGCATATTTTGAATAGACAATACGAGCATAAAAAAGAAATAAATTTCCAATTGTAATAGTTAAGAACAAAGACATAAAGATGCCTTTACTTTCCTTCAAACACCTGCTAAAGTAAACACACCAATGGAATTTTTTGCTCGAGACAGGATATACTGGTTACTGCATGCGGCACTTCCGCTAGATTGTCGCCAATGGTAAAGCACACGATCGAAAGCCGTCGATTAAGTTATGCTAAATAGATTATAATAGCAACGATTTTCGCGGAGCGCTTCAGTCAGTCAGTAATGAGCAGACGGTAAATATAGTGCAGCAAAATAGCAATGTTGAAATTTAAAAATTGCAATAATAACAAACACAATTAACTAAACACTATAACTAATAATTATAATAATACATGTTTTGATGTGAGTTAATCGTGAACATTAAATTAAATAAAAAGTGCAATAAAGTGCTGTAAATGTGTTAAGAAATAAAAAATGGATATAACGCGAGAAATAAACTATACTAGCCATCCAACATATGCATTGGGTAGCACTCCAACTTTTCCTCTTTCAACTTCTTTAGCTTCCAATACCACACCAAGCAATTTCGCTTATTCAAGAACATTAAATGCATATGATTATGCAATACCCGCAGTTGGATCTTTGGCAATTATCTTAAATCTGGCTGTTGTTATATCAAGTGGATTGATATTAAAAAAAGGTACTCCACAAATCAAACGCTCCCTTTTTCAAACTATCTATAAACATGCTAATTTATTATTGTGGCTTTTAGGACAAATGCCAAAAACAACTTACATACTTCTCGGTAACGTTGCGATGTCTGATTTGCTTACTGCCTTAACTACCGTTTTCGGACAAGTCTACCCGAAACAATACCGAGAGCACTACATCTGCTGCTTCCAACTAGGAATGATTGTTTCCAGCACTATTGTATCCGTCTACTCAGTGGGCCTCATCGCCATCGACAGATTCCTCTACATTGTCCATGGCTTAAAGTACCAGAAATGGATTTATCCTAGCAGAGTCCGTATTTCAATTGGTTTCACGTGGATTTTAGGTATGTTTAGGTAATGTTTTTCTACGTTAAGGGAAACAGGAAAACGAGTAGTGTACCATAAAAATAGCATAAATCTAGACACAATTTTTGAGATCGTAAAATGCTTCCAAATAAACATAGGTAGGTTGAGTGTAATTACTCTCTATCAATGTCTACAGTTAATAATAAAGGGTATGAGGTCAGTTTTTTATACTAATTCGGGGAATATATAAAAGTAATGTCTAAATTAGAATAATGCAAAAAAAAAACAAGAAGTAATACATAGCGTTGATTTGTGATTGTTAGAACATTACAAGCTTGAAGAAATTGAAAATACATAACAGCCGTGTATTTAAAACAAATACTTGAAATGATTGATGTACTTGAAGGTTAAACTTTTTGTTTCAAAATTAGCTTGGTAATAAGTTATAAATATTGCCATACCAGTACCTACTAAATTTGATTTATTAGTACAACGTAAAAAATAACATTCCGTCAGTATCAGTAAACATGTTTCGGAGTGAACTTGTTTATTTAATTTGCTATTACTTTGATATCTATTATAGCCCAACAACTGATCACAGTAATTCTCTGTAAAAAACTGTAATTAATATATTTTACTCTCTATCAAAGGTCTCGTTATTGGCTTCCTTCCGCTGATGGGCTGGAATGGCGATACCAACAACGGAGAACGCTGCTGGTTTATTGTTCTTGCACCTAAAACCCTCGTCGTGTTGACCGTCGCAGTCGGAGGAGTACCCTTAGTCTTGGTGATAGTTCTCTACTCAATCATACTGTACCAAGCCCTTAAAAACATTCAACGTATTCGGAATGCACCCAAGGTACAACCAGTAGAGGCTGGTTCTGGTAATCTACGTATGTTCGTTGGTAACCCACGTCACCAAGAAGACACCCGCAGCAAACCCAATAAATGGCGCGCCATTAAAGTGGTAATGTTCACGAGTGGAGCATTTTTATTTGCTTGGGGACCTTACTTTATTGCATGTACTATATATGTCCTCACGGACAACGAAAAAACGGCGAATACATTAAGAGTGTTGATTGCTAGTCCTTTGGCTATATTAGGCTTTTCTAATACTTTGATAGACCCGTTGATTTACGCCTGGTGGCATAAAGGGTTTAGAAATTTTGTTAAGAAGCGGTTTGGATGGATTAAAGCAAATGGTGCTAGTGTGTCAGCCAGTCAGAAGTCTTCGTCTACTTCAGCGACACAATCAATGAGTGGGCACTGAATTTCGAATAGCCATGAGGAAGAAATGACGAAGATAACTCGGAAAATACTTTAGTTTTTGAGATGTTAGAGTGTTTAATGTTACCTGTAGTTTGTTTTTCTGATGCCACTGAAGAAGTATCCTTTGTATCAGTCGACGTGGTACGCTCCCATTCAGAGTATTGCACTGCAGGTCCTTCTGCTGCCTCGCAAAGGCTGGAGTAACTGGTGCTCACTGTTGGAACGCGTTGGGAGACTGAATACAAGGCTCCTTCTTCAGCCTGTGTGAAATCCTCGTGACTTGCGGCTTTAGATCGACTCGAATAATCACTAAATAGAAGAAAAACAATGCTATAAATATGTCTACCCTAAATCATTTAAATTTTCTCAGAATACTGATCTAAGGCCTTACTTAAAAAAATGAATATTTGTGCCATAAATTAATGTAAATAATATTTTTGTACTTTCGTCTTCAGTATAATTAATTAAACGCTTGAAGTAATCATTTTCCCGAATGGAATTCCAAAACCAATTGAAACCAAAATCAAGGACATGGAAATCTTTCCTACCTACCATTTAGATGATTGGGTATCCCTGCGCACGACGCCTTTGTTGATCGTGTAGCAAGATTCGTTTTTATCGCTTTCCATCTTGCTCTCGCATCGTTATCGCCAAATATGGTGAGTTATTTATTTACATTCTGTAAAGTCCCTGTCACTGTTTCCTGCGGATTGCAGCGACCTTAGGCTTGATTACAACCGCACTATTATTGTGGTAATGTCGAGTGCGAGAAATTAAATCAACTGAAGGCGGAACGCAAAACGAGATGCGATTGTAGCGCGCGGTGTTTTGCTTCGTATTCTTCGTGCACTGGTGGCGCACTCGCCAGCAGGTTAGAAGTTTATTGATTGTGTGGGTGGCGCAAAGTGCGCGAGCGCCGAAGAAGGACGACGCACTGCAAAAATATTACATGCTGCGCATGAAACAACAGTTTGTGGTATCTGAGCAGATGTAGGATAAAAATGTTGATGCATTAAATGTTTGTCACTGCAATAATATAAACATTTCTGGAATGACGAATGACTAATAATTTGAATACATTTTAAGCGTTGAGGTCATATGTGGGATGGTTTTATGCAATTGTTATGTAATAATGTGTAGTAAACTAAATAAACTAGTTTAAAATCAATTAATTTAAATTTACAAGATATGTGGGAATAAGTAAATGTTCAAACTGCGGCAATCAAGTTGTAGATTTTGCAATTACTAATATAAGTTTAAACAAACAATCGAGAGAAGGTTATAAAAAACCCTCCCGACGAGGATGGGATTCGAACCCACGCGGGCAGAGCCCATTGGATTAGCAGTCCAACGCCTTAACCACTCGGCCACCTCGTCACACGCAGAGGCATGGTTAGGTTGTGTACTAGACGGCTACCATGTTCAGTAAACTTATTTAATAAAACTAAAATTATTTTGAATTTATTAATACTATCAATTAATAATAAAAACAATCATTATTCTACAATACTAAGGATATTGCTCGCACGCCTCTAGCATACTATGCAAAATAATAATTTAGTTCATTCCGTCGCTGACTACTATATGCAACTCACAATACTCCCCAACTTTTACTACGATGTGTTTTACATTTTCCACCTGGAAAATTCGAAGCAACCGCATGAAAGTTTCATCATACATTGCGTGCGCATTTTCCCACGTTTGACAGGCATAGCACATGCTTTCACGTGTATTTGTATACCCAGTCGATTGTCTCACCATCGTGTTGGCAGCGAAAACAGTAGAGGCGGCAAGAGTCGAAGAAGCGCGGAATCGCGTGTCAAACGTGCACGAAAACCAAGTGAAAACTCATCGCGAAAATTTATTGTGCAACGCGCGGCGCCGCAATAGCACCTCAAACACCCCCTGTGCCTGACACACCAAACACTTCGAAAGCTGCACGAATCATTCGAATATTATTAGTAATATTATGACGAAGGCGGCATGTTCTAGGTGAAATAAAATTTTAACTCAATTACAATATAGTTGCAAGAACACGAAACGTAGTGAATACAGTAATAAATTTGTTGATAAATCGAAATAAATAATAATTTGTGTTATAACAAGAACAAGACATTCTTGGAGTTATTGGATGTGTACTGTATTTGTATGTATGTAAATTATTGATATTAATCATAAATTAATTTCTTTGTGTATAAAGCCATAAACTAATTTTGTAAAGTTTTGTTTTGATGCCAAGTGTTGGATGTTTGGATGTCTATACTGATCCTAAAATAGTTTCACTTCCTTCTAAATATGAGCAAGTCATTTTGACAATGTTTTCAATAAGATTAATTTATGCTGAAAGACACTATATTAAATAATAGTGCTAATAAAAATGTTTGAATTTCAGTTTTTACGTGCTTAAAATTTGTTTTCACTATTAAAAATAAATGTTATAAATGAAGGAGTATTCGTAATATTTTTTGCATTACTGTAGGGCTTGTGCATGGGAATGTGCATTTGTTTTGTTATTAACGCGCGGTCATTACGCGGAGCGTTTCTACGCACGGTGCCGATCGATTCGACGTGCTTCATGTTACAAAGTGTTTTTGAAGAGTGATAAATATAAGATCTTAATTACCAAGGTTATTGTAGATAACTATGTTTTTACAAGGTACAGATACTCCTAAAATCTCCATATATTTTCTGTTCTACCCTGATTTGAACAAGGTTTCCTTTTTCTTGCTTATTGATGTTTCTCTTTCTCTATCAACATTTTTCTTTTTTTCTACAGATAAAAAAAAACACATGTGTTTGCAACGTCTAGTTCATTTGTAGCCTTTGTAATTTGACCATTGTGTCCACTCAAGTAACTATTTTAATATTGCATGCATTTGCTATCGGCTCACGAATGTATCCACAACAGACACATAACATTATTTCTATAGACACCAGTCAATTATGAGTTTACTGACCTCTTAATATTATTACTTTTGCATTTAACAGAAGTTAAACACTTACCAGACATACAAAATTATTGGTTATCAATAAAAACTTATTGTTGCGGTGTTGAGAACCCTCATGACCCACTTTTTCCCCTAGCAATTTATTTGCGTGATTTGGTGGAAATTAGTGTTGCTGTAGTGCAGTAGGGACAACAGCAATAGTGGTGTAATAATATCCTATCAAATAATAAGTTTTGAAGCTTTAAATAAATCTAACTTAGTTCTTATATGCTAGAAGTAATGCTAGAATATGACGCAATGATTTAATAGGTAAATTGTGAATTTAAGGAGGTTAATTTGCGTTTGTTGATGTTGTTAGTCAAAGAAGTTAAAAGTAAGACTGACGTTTGCGTGTATTTTAAACTAACTTTGCCTGGTACTTTAAAAACCAACTGGCAAAATATGTCAAATTTACGTGAAAGTAGGAAAAGGAATAATAAAAACGCGTTTGTGCACATTAACTTGACGTCCAAACTTTTAAATTGTTATAAAAAATATTTGCAAAGAAACAAATTCATCACACCTTTATTTATATTGTTAATTCAGATATTAAGGTATATAATTATAGCCTAGGTTATTTTTTCATATGCGTGTTGTAAATATGAAAAGGGAGAAATTAGTTCATTGCTGTTAGAACCACCCACACAACCCACTTTTCCTCTTACTTACTAACCACAACTATTATTTCACATATCACCCCCAATAAACAAATAGCACTACTGGTATTACTGTATACTAATAGGATTTTCCTTGTTTATCTGTTAGGTGATTCCCAAAGTAATAGTAAAGTAAATCGTGAATCATGACCTGTTTACGAGGAAATCAGTTAGCTCGTTGCATGTGTGCATGCCTCACCTTTTCCTTCACGCAATGCCAAACTTTAAAGTTCTTTGATTTTGGAAAACTTTGAAAATTGTTTAGAATTTAAGTGTATGGGACTGAAGGAAAGCGAGAGAATAACAAATACATTTGAGAGAAAATACTTAAACAGATGTATTTGTAGTTAAGTGTTTAATTTTCAACAAACAGAAACTATTCAGATAAGATTTTAATCAGTTTGAAAGAAATTTTCTAGCATTATTTTATCTACGTTGAATTTTGTATTTAAAGAACTGAATTCTGATTTAGGTTTTATTATAATCTCCTTTGGCGTAGTTTTGTCTTAAAATAACGCAGATATGTTTCACGTTATAACAGTAAGTGGTATTTTTTCTATCAATTTTGCTAAAACCTCTAAGTGGATAAAAACCGGAGAAAATGATTTAATAAATTGATTTACGAATACTATTCAAAACATGCAATTCAAAATTCTAACAAAATATCAAATATTCATTCAAGTAAAATAAAGCTACTTAAATACTGAATAAAATAATTTCAACTTATTGTATTCTTCAATGCGTCATATTTATAGAAGTATACTGAAGAAATCAACAAACCAAAAACGGATTATTTATAAATAAAGTGTCAAATTTATCCTATTACAATAAATTCACTAAATTTACACTGCTATAACACAATTTTCAAAAATTTACCACAAACACTCTATATTAATGAATATCAAAATAAATTCTTAACTTAATATTTGGTCTGAAACTAGTAAGTTGTTAGAATTTTTGCTTTAATTAACATCTAAGTAATTATAATATAATTGAATAGCTGAATTACATGATCACTATAATTTAATTTAAGGTTAATTTTTTTCTTTATTGAGTAATTATTCTATTATATTGCAGATTATCAAAAACCTGCACAAAGAAATAATAATGACCACGAAAATCGCAAGGTTGATTAAGTCGTGGAAGCAAGAAAAGACAAGGGACCAATGTGTATAATGAGTCGCGACGTTTGTGGCGTTTGTGATGGTCGTAGAGATCCGACAAATCCCGATGCCAAAACAACCGCCGCCGCCGCCGTCGATGCAACAGCTAGCGCCACGAGTGTCAAACAACAGAGACACCATCGCGGCGGCGGCAGTCGTGGAGTTTCGTATTTAATGTACGCGTGTCAGCAGACGGACGTGGACGCAGTACGGAGTGTGCTTCACGTGCAGGTTAGTTGGATAGACAATAATATTAAATAAAGATGCAGTTTTAATTAAACTATTTGCTACCATTAATTTTACAATTGTATTCGATATTATAAAAGTTTGATTTAAAAAAAATATATTATAGTAAAAAAGAGGAATAAAAATATTATTTATCAAAATTGATTTTTACAGTTTAAAAGTAAGAAGAAACAATTATCAATAATAATCATAGAATTTAACACGGTTATCTCGTTGTCTTCATGTTTATTGTCGTCATGACAACAAAACATTAGTTTTAAAACTTTCCTGGTTTTCCTGCAACATCCTACTTTGTTTGGAAACTATTTACTGGTTGACCTGGTAATTTTTGTTATTTCTTGGTAGGGAAGGGCGGCAGCAAAACATCGTGATCGCACCGGTAAGACATCACTGCATTACTGCTGCACGAGCGGGCTTCGTGCAGCTCAAGTTGCCGACTTGCTCACGATGGCCGCCCCCGAACTTATTGATGGTCGTGATGAAGATGGCTTTACACCGTTGCATCTTGCTGTAATTGCTGGTAACATACCGTTGGTGACATTTTTACTTGCGTCCCATGCAGATGTAAGAGCTTTGGATGCTGAGCAGCACAGTGTCGTACATTGGGCTACAGGTAAAAGATATATTTTAGTTTGATGCTGTTAAAATTTTACTTTAACATTTACTAATATTTGCAAGGCAACAGAGCAAAAACGTTATAACTAGTAAATATTAGTAAGTTTTAAAGTAAAATCTTATCAACATAATATATTTTAGTTTTATTACATAGTAATTTCCTGCAGCCTTCAGTAAGACAAAACTCGTACTAATGACATCAATAAAAATTAAATTTAAAATTAATTTTCCAAATATTTTAATAAAAAATGGTGTTGCCAACAAGATTTGTTGCTATTATACATAAATTTTTATTATTTTGGTGGAGGCGCCGGTTTAAAAATTGTATTACAAAGTATAACGTATAGTTATATAAAAATATATTTTTTATTAGATAAAAAATATTTATTAAAAATGAATAAAATTGATAAAAACATTATTCTGTTATTTTTAATTGGAGGAATTCGTTGGTGATATTTTGAAAATTTCTATTACATTTCTATTCACTTCTACCACGATTGATCAATTACTTGGATATTTTAAGATTTTTTTTACAACCTATGACTAATTCTAGAAGCAACTTTAACAAACTGGTTGAGTACCAGTGCTAATGTTTGTTCAGACGTATTTACGTCTGAACAAACACGCGCGTATCCACAAATAACAGTAAGCTAGAAAAAATCGATAATTTAAATGTTTCTGGTTTCTATAGTTATTTATACATATAAACCAATGTAATTAAAATGTTCACTTGATATAATAAACACAAAGTATTAGTTGTAGTTGTGGATAGGTTCAATAATTTCTTTAATACTATAATTTGGTTGAGAAACTTTTTATTTATTATATTTGAAATAAATTGCGCCGTTAATCAAAACCAAAAAAAAACAATATAATGTAAACTGATACACATTTTCAAAAACAACTAAATACCACAAATAGCACCAAATTGTTGTGACTATTGATTGGGTCATAAATTATTCATTTACCACCTAACAAACAATCAAAATATAGAAAATTACATACAATAACAAATCCAAATAATAATAATCTTATTACTAGTTTTTAGAGAATTTTACGTATCAATAACACAATTAGTTAGTACTAATAATATAATTTATTATTTTTCAAAATAAAACTACCATGCACCTATCAAGTAATCAATCAAATTAGAAATTTTTTTTTTCAAATTCTCTTGTAAACATAGATGACACATATCTATTTCAGTTAACATGAAGTTTTCTAGCAACTAATTTCATTAACTGATGGGATTATTATAGACGTGGAAAGTAAGGTATCAGTGCATAAATCAGTTGAGCAAATGCACTGGTATCATTATCAGAGTGACCGATATAACATTCTAGTTTTATTGGCTACTCAACTATTATGTGTGTTGTATGATTAGAAAACGCACATAAAATGTTACACGTGTTTTACATCAGCAATAATGAAAAATTAAAGAAACATTAAAACACACTGATGCTACTTATTGTTGGAACAAAATAACTATCTTAAATTTTATTTGTAAATTAAATTGTAAATAGGAAAACAAAGTTTATTTGTTTTGTAAATGCACGTGAATTTAATATCATGAAAATATTGTCAAATTATACTTAAATAGATGCAATTTAAATAAGATCTTAATATTTAAGGTTTAGAATTAAAAATTGAATTTTATTTAGAAACTTATTTGATTACCTAAACTACAAGGTTATAACCCAAATACAAAATTTGTAGCACGTGAAACATCTAATAATTTAAAATTATAAAGTTCTTCATAAGAAAATATATGTTTCTTTTGCTAAAACAATCAACATTTAAATTTTTATAATACAATCTATTACATGCTAAAAAATATCTATTAACAATATTAGTTACAGTTCTTGAAGAATTTCTAGAACGACTTCTCGTTTCACGCACTTAAATGTCTACCATGGTGGCAGCGCAGGTCATTGCGTGATAAAACTGACGATTACTTTTCTTTACACCGTCTGCACGACATGACTTTTATACATATTCTAACTGTATTTTAAATGTATTAGTAGGCAAACCACACATACGTTATAAACTAGGTATAACCTCATTCCTTACTTTTTTCTGTTACATGCGAAAGTAATCGCTAAATCCAAGCACACCGTGGAATTAGGTTAAGTTCACCATGTTTACCATGCACACTTCAATTAACATATGAACGCGTTTGCAATCAATTAATGCTGACCTCACGACAGTAGTGCCAGTCTATTATAGCAACATTTTTGCCAGGTGAATTAATTTTATTGCACTGCGTACAAATAAAATAGAATGCAAGGATGGAAATATGTACAAAACATCAAAAGATTTTTTATTCAAATAAATGGAAATTTACTACAATGAAGGAATTTGTTGAACTTTTCTAGAAATTAATTTACATTATGTGTTGCTTCTAAATAATCGTTGTAATTTTGTGTTTCAAATGTGATTGCTGGTTGTTGCGCAGTTAGACTGGGTTAGGTTAGGTTAGGTTAGGTTGGAGGGTTGTAGCAAAGTAACTACATAAGGTATGTTATGGAAACTTGTGCTAAATTGTTGTGTGTATAATTGTCCGCATGTATAACTCTTCTTGCTTGTAAATGATTCAAATTATTGCAAAAATCAAAGTTAATAGCATACTTCTATTTTTACCCCAACTATTTATTAGATTTTTGGTAAATCATATTTAAATACCATAAAATCAAAAATTAATTGTCTTACAATTGGTAGTAAAATTTAATTTAAATAATAATTTTATACCGTATTAAGACTAAATTTAAAGTCTTCCGCTTAGCTTTTCATAGAATTAAAGTGTTAAAGTAAGAATTCTGTCACTAGATCAGATTAGAATCTACATCATATAATAAACTTGTTGTTTATTTGATTGTTAAACAGCAAATAATTAATTATTATTTAAGAAAATATATCAATTGATACGTGAAACATGATAGATTACTTTTAACTATACTCATATGAACATAGGAGGTGATTACCGTATAATGAACTTGACCTTCGCGTTTTGTTAACATCCATTTACATAATTCAATAATGGCTTCTCATCATTCTTGACTGGCTCTGCTGTTGTGGTCAGCTAGTTATTCATAAGTCAGCTATTAATATCTGCGAATGGGTATGGATTTAATAATAATCTATGAGTGAAGTGGATTGAAATGCATGAAAACTATAACCAATAATTAAAAAGTTTAAAGAGCAACTCTTGCTTAGTCAAGATTCTTTCAAACAAATAAACTTTATTATCGCATAATTTTCAAATGCTTAAAGATAAACAAAATATGTTTGTACACATTTCTTCAGAATCAATTAATTCATACCTGTGACAGACAGATACCGAACTTGTCTTCCACTATATTACACTGCATTAACTGTTATGCTTATCAGCAGTTATAATTGGATTATTTATTCTGTTATTCTCAGTTATTCTGCAGAAATCTATATATTACGGGATATTTTTTTCACAAAATGCAGCTCTCGGTTCACAACCTCTGGCGACGTCTTCCGATTTCAACCATCTAATATCCTCTATCATTGCTATCTTTCTGTTGTAGCCCTCTTTCTTCCATCATTTTATTAATCCCGCTCTGCCATTATTTCCTTGACCTTCCTCTTCTTCTTCGCCCATTGGGCGACTATTCCATCATCTGTTTAAGAATTCTAGATTCTGCTATTCGGTTTACATGTCCGTACCACCACAATTGGTGTTCATTTGTATGTTTTGTGATTGTTTTCTGCACCTGCATTCTTCTCCGTATTTCTTCGTTCCGGATTTTATCGATCCTCTATATCCGAGCCGATCTCCGAAGTGCATCCATTTCTGTGGTTAACAATTTCCTTTAATTGCCTTCCGTCATAGTCCATGTTTCTGATCCATACATTATTACGCTCTTTACCCTAGTATCATACAGTCTCAGTTTTAAGTGATTTGTGATGTTATTTGACTACCATAAGTTATTTATGGCACCTGTTACTTTCCTAGCCTGCACTGATCTATGTTTGATGTTTATTGCGTCTTTCCCATCCTGTAATATTACGTGTCTTAGATATTTGTATTCTTGTGAGTTTTTTATAATTTGACCACTATCTAAATGCAAATCTTTATTTTCTTCCTCTATGCAATTTTTAATATTTATTTCTAAGTCCCATTTTTTGTATTGTTCAATTAATTTCCGATTCATGTATTCAATATCCTCTTTGGGTTGTGCTATTATCACCTCGTCGTCCCCAAATTGCAGTGAATATTGAGTGCTGTTTCTATGAAGATCTTAAATAATATGGGAGATAGACAGCATCCTTGCCGTGACCCTTTCTTCGCTAAGTTGGCCGTTTTGTTTAATGCAGGAGTAACATTTCTTCAAACAATTCTAATTAGAAGCAAAGTAGTTATATGAATTGCATATTTGTTGACTTGCACAGTGTTATGAATGTAAGCATTCTAAGCCATCAAAATTAACATTTTAACTGTCTCTTATTACATCATAAAAAATGCATACATATTAAACGCTTTCGATGCAAAAAATGCATTCTAGATTAACATAGAAACTCTCAGCCCTATGGTAGAGGGAATGTCAAGGTTTCCTAATACCATCATAAAATGTCCCCCAAAAGAAAAAAACTACACAACATTTATATTAAGTTATTTCCCTTATCTTGCTAACTTTATTAGTTCTAAATTAATTTGAAAACCAATGAATTCTTCCCTCGTATATAAAACGTCCTCAGGAGAAAGTCACACGACCGATCTAAGTTAAGCTTTCAGCAGTGTTTTCGATTGACCTTCATGGGTGCCAAGCACGTACGATCGTAGGTCAGCATAAATTACTGCACAAGTATTAAAGGATGAATATAAAGTTAGCCACTAGCAAAATGACTGCTTTATGCTCAATTTAGCAAAATGGGCAGTGATTTAATAAGCAGAGAACCTTCATACTTCAGGGCCAAGCACTCTAGTTAAGAATAAATAAGGAAAATTTGCTTGTAATCAATATCTAGAACGTTTTAATCAAACATTATTAGTGGAAAATAGATTGAGTTTATTTTAAGATTTCGTGCAAACAGCGATGATATTAACAAATTTCATTTAAAAGGTTAAGGTCATCTGAACTGGCCATTAAGAAATCATTCACAAAATTGAAGTGTACCTCAAAGCATTTAATAATAATGCCAATCCAATGATTAAATTAGTATTACTCAGAAGAAAGAAATTTAAACGAGGCATAAATATTTACATTTTTAATTACTATTTGTCTAGATCATTAACTGAGTGACAGCTTTTACGTTAACTTATTTCTGCCTTTTTTGCTCTTGTTTAGTGCCTTAGTACTTTAATTAACTGGATGTGACATTTGCGCATTCTGTGAGTTTTTTTGAATCGCATACCTAGAAGTGTTGCGCGCAAACTAATGTGAACTAAACCACCAAGCAGTTTAACGTGTACTTCCCTAACCTACTTCTGTCCACATTGCTCCAATTTCTTTAGTACACATATCGTGATTCTAAACTCATTAAACCTGCTTGCAGGATATAACCCCAATTGGAATAACAGATTAATCATGTATCAATTGTTCTTCGTTATAGTTTGTGGTGAAACTGAGGCTCTCCGTGCAGTGTTGGCTGCAGGTGCGCCAATCTCAACGCCGGATGTACATGGCGGGTATCCACTGCACTATGCAGCTCAAATATGTGCCACGGTAAGTCAAACACAATTTATCATATTAATGCCTTTACGGTTCAACTAACACTCTTTATTTAATTGAAATAATATTCGTTTCGATGACTAAAGGACTGTTGATCGATGGCCTTGCATATGTATGATTGTATAGGCAGAAAATAGATTATTATTGTTGGTTTCGATTATAGACCCAAGATAAAGACAATGAAATAGGTCTGGTGATACTACAAACGCTGCTTTCTCACTCTAAAATTGATGTAACCGTCCGTGATGGAGACGGAAGGCAGCCATTATTGTGGGCAGCTAGTGCTGGGTCTCCGAAAGCGATGCTAGCCCTGATACGAGCAGGTGCACCAGTCGAAGCTAGCGATAAAGACGGGCTTACAGCATTGCATTGTGCTGCCTCGCGTGGTCACACCGAATGCCTGGACACGCTGCTGACCCTCTGTGGCGCGTCGGTGGATGTTATCGATAGTAATGGGTGTACTGCTCTACATTACGCTGTTACACTTGGTCATGCCGATGCTACTGCCTTACTTTTAGGTATGAATTACGTTATAAGCAGCAATTTATTCCGACATAAAATGCAAATGTAATTAATAAATGTTTGGTGTGTTTAAAGCTCATAGTGCCAATGCAAACAGGCAGGATAGAAAAGGACGCACACCTGCACATTGTGGATGTGCTAAAGGACAATTTGAAACTGTGAAAATGCTATCAATGCACAATGCAAATCTATGGTTGAGGAATGCTAGAGGTGACTTGCCGCTTCATGAAGCAGCTGGGTCAGGACGAAGGGATTTGGTTAAATGGTTGTTAGATGCTAAGCCTAGTAATGTCAACTCAAGGAATAATGATGGAAGATGTCCTTTGCATTTAGCTGCTATAAATGACAATGCTGATATGTGCAAGGTAAGCAGATAAATTCCAGGCTAGTGGAGAGAAAGCAACATTTATTTCTTGTAGATATTAATTGATCGTGGTGCAATGATCAATCCAATTTTACGCACTTCAAAAAACATCTTTATGACACCTCTAGATTGTGCTTTGCAGCGTGGTTTTCGTTCCACAGCTAAATACCTTCAGCTCCAGGGAGGCCTCCCTGCTTCTAAATTAGGACAACCCGGAACTATCAAAGTGAATATTCATGAAAATATAACTTTGGATATTAGTCAGAGCACTGAAGAAGAGGAAAGCACTCCTGAAGTAGAAGAAAAGAAAAAGAAAACTACGAGAAAAAAGAAATCTGATAGATCTACTAAACCACAACAACCTTCTGATGTGGCCGTTGTCAACACAGAAGTTAGAGTATCCGATCGCAATGTTAATATTCAACAGAGCAAAAGTGTTAAAGTAGTCAACGGGCGTCAGAAGGAAGTTACCAATCAAGAAATTACTTTACAGAAATCAACAATTCAGCCTGAACGTGCCAGAATTAAAACCAAGATGGATACACCAGATCCTAGAAAAAAACACACCACTATGACACAGACTATTGATAGTTCTCCATTAAGAATCAATGAGAATATTAAAGAAATAAATACTTTGGCACAAAGTATTGAAGCAAAAGCTAGGTCTATATGTCAGGAAGTTTCAAATATTGAAACAAATATAGATCAGCATTCCTTAACTAGTTTTGAAGAAGGTCAACAAAGTCAACAATTTGTGGTGGAAGCAGCAGTACATCCTCCACCTTTGGCATCTTCAGCACAAATAAAACAAGATACAATACAAGAACAATATCAAGAAGTTATAAAATCTCTAAAGAATGAACTGGATACAATAAAACATGAAATTAAGAATCTGAAACGAGTTGAGGTACATGCCACAGAAGCCATTTCTCAGTCTAGTGTATCAGCTCCAAATGTAGGGGATACTTTAAAGGAATTGAAGGTTTTACTAGAAGGAAGAATAAAAGAGATTAAGGAAACTGTAGAAGAATTTAAAGCGGATGTTAAAGATGCCATGATAAAACCTGTCAAATCAGATGATGTTGTGGAAAATGATAAAGATGAAACAGATACAAATCAGGAAATAGATATTGACTTAATTAAAAGTTTAGAAAAGAAGGTGAGAGAATTAGAAAAAACTGCAGAAAAAATGCAAAAAGATCTTAAATCAGAAACAAAAGAAGAAAATAAAGTAGAATCACAAAGAGAAAGTGTCTTAAGAAATCGTAGTGCAAGCGGTAGAAAAAAATCTAAACAACTAGCAGAAGAAGATAAAATTGAAGTTTATAATGAAGTTGAACGTGAATTGAAAACCAAAGAACAAGAAATTGTACAAGCTATATCAATAAATCCTGAGTTATTAGAAAAAGAAAGTCCTGGTATTCTAGGAGTGGAAGTATTAAATGAAGAGAAAATTAATAAGGCAGATGTAGTTAAAGTAGAAGCGGATATTACCGAAGATGAAAATCCAGATGAATCCAAACTGCTTCAAAGTGCAGATGCTCTAAGCCAAAAAATAGCTGCTGTTGTTGATACAGAAAATATTTTTGGAGAATCTGTTGCAGTCCAAACAAGAGAAGAAATGTTAAAGATAACTTCTGAAAGTGATACAAAGATTGTACCATCTACAAAGGCTATACCCTCAACTGATATTCCAACAGCTGTTACGGAATCAGTACTAGTTGAAATGTTAGGTGATTCAGTGGAGAGTCAAAACCAACCCGAGGAAGATTCCCATGAAGCTAGTACAAGAGCATTTGAGATTCTTCAAACAACAATAGAAGAAACACCTCAATTTGTTGATGAAACTACGCCCGAAACAGAAGAAGACGATGCATTCAAAGTTCTTCCATCTGCAACTAATGTCTCTCCAGATACAATTAAATCCGAGGACATTTCTTCTTCTCTTTTAAATACAAAAGAAACTGAAGATTCTAAAGCATTCAAAGTATTAGATTCTGAAAGTTTTGATCAAAAACCAACGGATGATACACAATCTTCTCCAGATGAAACAAAACGCAAACGTTTTCTAAAATCAGAAAAACGTGATCATCACTTACATCTTCCCAGAGAAGGGCAAATGGAAAGTAGCCTTGATGATGCCAATAGTGAGTCGTCATTTTCCTCAATTGCTATAAAAAAAGAGCACAAAAGTTTTACAGTCATTCAAGCTCAGACTACATCAATTGGAAAGTCTAAATTAACACCAGCTAAAAACAATGGTGTTGTTAAAAAGAAGAAATTAAGATCGAGAAGTGAGGAATTCAGAAAAAATCAAGAGAATCTGAGAAGAAGTAAACTGGTTGTGAGTCAAGCTGAAGCTGATGGAAGAAGAAGAGCAAAGAGTAATCTAGAAGGTAGAACATCTCGTGTTTCAGTGTTGCCACATTTAGAAAACAAATACAAAACAAAATCAGAGACTAACATTGCTACCATGGAAGAATTTTCTGAGCGAAGTGATGAAGAAGATGAATCTGAAAACTCAAAGCGTGAGAGAGCGAAAAAACGTGAGAAGAGGACTTCGAAAAGTGCAGGGAGTGATTACGAAAGCAGTAATTTAATAGATAGTGGATTTGAGCCAAGTCCAAGGTCAACAAGGATTCCAAAATGGAGGAATGTGAGTGATAGAGGTGTTAACATGACTTCGGTAACACAATCAATACAGGGTAATATTAGAAGGTAAGTTACAAATGTCCACAAGGCATGAAATTTTAAGCCATTGACTGTTTTATAGATACCATTTGGAAAGAAAAATCTTCCAACATCTGTTAGAAATGAAACGAATGCAAATTCGAGCAGGTCAACACAACGAAGCCATTTTGGTAAAACGAGCAATAGATGCATACCATCGAACATGTGCATCAACTGTCGGAGAAGGTCGTTATATTCCAAAGGACTACACATTCAAAAGCTTTGAAAAGTTTCTCTATGAATCCCTAAGAAAAATCCAGAAAATATCCGCACCTGAATATCTGCGAGGATTGCCAGAATCTGCAACGGAGAATCCATTGTTCTGTACACAGTCTACCAACAGATGTATGCATGCCACCCATGCGTATACTGGAATACCTTGTGCTGCCTATTGTAAGTATCGTTAAAGTAAGCTCAACAAAAATATTTATTATTCGTTTGGGTAATTTGTTGCAGTACCTAAAATAGATCATCATACAATCCCAAAAATTGGCTATGGAAGCACAGCCTGTAAGCCTCAAGGTTTCCTGCCAGACATCAATAAAAGCAAAGCAGTTACGCTAGAATTATGTCATGGCAATGACAAACAAATTATATCACTGCCCACCGATAGGTTGGACCAAAATAAGCGATACTATGTTACATTCACGGTCAAGGGAGAATCAGATGAGTCTCCACCGCCAGAAAATATCATGACCGAGAAGGCTGGTAAAACGCCTTCACATCAACATTCTAAAAGCATGTAAATTGTTGTTTGTAGAATAAGATACTGCTGAAAGTAGTGCACAATTATTATTAAATCTATGTAGACAAAAGAGCTAGAATCAATTTTTAATATAATGAAATATTATCTTGTGATTGTTTAGTGAAATTATAATTTAATTTGTTAGCTTTTAGTGTAAATAATTGTATCATAGGCTAAAAATATATTTTGTTGATAAAACTTAATCGTCCAGATACTTAATCTCAGTTTTATAGTTTTTAGTACGTAAAACACACGTCGAACCGTTAGTAGGCAAGTTCTTCTTTTCACCCCAGGACAATATTAACTCAGATATAAAGGTCAACGGAGTGAAATCTCCAGGATGAATATGAGGAAGTGCACTACGCATTATAGCAGTATCCATATAGATAGGAACCATACAAACCACAATTGAATCACTTGGAAGACCACTTCCAGATTCTGCAAGACATTTACTAAGAAACGCCACTGATGACTTGACAATCGCATATCCAATTGAACTAGAACTTGGTTCATTCGACAGTGTATTTCCTTGTAAAATAAGAATACCATTGGAACGCAAACACAGTGTTGCCAATTTGGCTGTAATCATAGCAGGTACCATATGCGTCATCCACATCTCTGTTCCTACACCTACCAGATTATCCTCAGCACATCCGTTCATATACATATCAGTTACACAGTAAATAAGGTCTAATTTGCGTTCACCCAGAATACTCCATATTGAGGATACTATACTAGATTCCTGCTGATTGAGAGGATCTTCTTTAAGCAGTAGTATATTAGCGTCTGCGTGTGGGTTGACAGCGTAGTCGATGGAAGCAACCCACCATCTGCTGCATTTAAGATCAGAGATACATCTTCCTCCCAATGGCGTATTACCACCATAGATTAGAGCATTGCGTACGGAGGGTTGGATATCTTCGTCATCCATATTGATGGCTTCGGTTTTATTGGTGACGTCTCGGAGGAAGTTCCGAAAGGTCCACGCCATATCAATAGCGCTCTACAGTGCAGTGACTGTCGGTAAAATTATTGAGTAGAGAGATAATTCATACATGGATACCTATGTTTAAGAAATGTTTGCAACCTAGTGTTTTTATGTTATGACATATTACATGGTGATACCCGATTAGGAAAGATATAAATAGATGGCAATATTGAATAATCGGAGGCAGTTGGGTGGAGTTAATTCCAATGGGTTTTTTCCATTGTGACTATTGTAGTAGGAAGTTATTTTTGTTTGTTTCCTAGCAACACTCACAACAAACAAAAAAGATTGGGATTGTTTTCCATCGCCTGCTTTGCTAGTTGGTTTCGTGCTGGTCGTGGCATGGGACGGTGTGCCTCACGAATTCCTCCTGGGCGTCGCAGCTGATCGACGTGGTCCGAATCAGCCGATGAAGCCCCAGTGACGTCGAATGGAGAAATGGTTCAATGGTAGCAAATTTTGGTTGCTCGGAAACCAACTGCAGTTGTTACCCAAAAGGTAATCAATCCAACGTTTGATTCAGCCTCTCATTAGTGATCATAACGTACCTTTACTCGCTTAATTCTGCTAATAATGATCCGGTTGAATATCTTGCTTTGTATCATACCGAAATCATGAGCAGTGGGTTAGATTGTATGTGTGGGTCGTATACGTTCGGTAAGTGGTTCATGTGTTGCCGACTGAATTCGATCGGATGCGTGCCATTAGCTTTTCGCGTGTGAGATAAAACGTTGATAACGCGAACCGCGCATAATCGATAAGCCGGCGAAACCGACGACCGTAAATGTGAAACCGAGAGAAAATAACCAAATGCGCATGTGGCAAAAACGAAGAAATTAGTGGTTTGTAAAATATGGCGAAGCAAAGATCGCAATCTTCGGCATTTAGAGCACAGGATTGGGTTTTGTTTAATATTTACTCTTTGCATTGTTGTAAAAACAAATGCTAACACGTGCATTAAATACAGAAAGGTCACGGAACGTGATGCAAGAACAAATACAAGCACATATTAAATTAGGCAAGCAATAAAAATAAAATAGATTGAAATTAATGGATTTTTTACTTAAAATCAAGTTGCAAATAAATTAAAATTGTGTTCAAAATGTTAGAGAGGAGTAAAACTAGAAATATGCTAAACTGATAAATTAAACATCTTGTTATACTTCAAGCACCATCAATGAGGCGGTAAGGAACGTCAATCACTTCAAAGAAAACCATCAAACTACTTACATTAATCAATTTCATTAAATTAATTGACAAGTGCCCTTTTGACATTGCATTACATAAATTCCTTATCAGTCATCATTTATTTCATTATTTAAAAACCATTTTCGAGAAGTAATTTGAGAGCGTGTCACCTGAGAATTCCGCTCAAAAAGAAAACTAATAAATATTTAAAGAGCTTACTTAGCGCGCTTAGAGAGTTTGTTTAGGTACACAGAGGCGTGCAACCTTCATTGACATTGTTCCATATTTATTTCTCGTAATTCTAACTAATTTAATGCAAACTATATCCAACAGTAATTATGTCACGGGTGAACTTTTAGGTTATTTATTGGATAACAAATAATTGATTTGGATCAGTGTTACGGAGCAAACATAATTTTCATCAATCTAGAAAATGATGATATAATAAAGTGAAAATATTTATTAAGTAACGTGGATTACGAGAATATTGCATGCTAGAACCTGGTTTATCAGGAGAGAAAATCGGAAGAGTGGCGGTGAAAGTTTTAAACTTCTTCAGAAGTTTTAGTAACACTGTTCTAAGCGTAATATGCAAAATGCTTGTAGGAAATCAATATACTAAGTCATTATTTCTTTCTGTTAAATGCAAGAAGAGTATTTAAGTCTAATTTATATGTAAGAGTATTGTTAATATCATTAAAAGGATCTAGTAAAATTATTTAATTTTTAGAAGCAAGTTTTCATTTTAATTCGTTTAAAAGAATCAACTAATTAAAACTTGTCGCAAAATTTACTGGTGTGGAGAAATAGATAAATTAAATGATTTATCAGATTTTAAGCGACTTCAAGCAGAATTCAAACTCGAGTTCTCCGAATATACGCTTCGCTAATAATTAATTTTATTTGCTTTGATTAACAAATAACATGATTGAAGAAACATCAATTGATTTTTTTTATTATCTTGCAATTATCTTTCTATGCCAAGCACTAGTTATATTTTTTCCATTAAAGGTAATAACACAATCCCTAATGACCTAACTACAAACATTATTCTTCATTAATGTTCTATTTGCATTACTTGTCATTTAATCTAAATGTATTTCTATATTGTTTACCCACTTTGTAATCAACCCCTGTAAGTTTCTTACAATTTCTCCGCTTTACGTTCCTTCTTAAGTATTTCCAGACAGGTCTATAAAAGTTTCCCAACTTCAATCATTCTAAAACTCACCTGAGCGCATTTAATTTTATATCGGATTCACGTCAATAAAATCAATAAATGAATTAAAACTCACATGAAAGTAAACTTTCAACGCGTACATAAATATTGTGTTCAGTAAACATGAGTAGAATGTCTTATTGTTTGAAATATTATTGCTGGAACCTTAATATCGATTTCCGTTTTCATTGTAATTCGATGAGGTTTCCCGTGAAATAGAAAAGTAACATGACAGGAGTTCAGTGCTGAATTCCTAAACGCGATTTTGACTTTTGCTTTTAATGTTTGCCTGAAACGTGTTATTGGTTTATTGTTTCGTGATCTTTCTACTTTTGACAAATCACTAGAGCAATCTACTGCTGCAAATTAAACTGGTTACGCTCATTGTCAATTAAAGTTAAAAATGTGTGTCATCAAGATACTTAAAAAGCATTATAAATACAATTAAAAACAAAAAGAATAAAATAAGCCTATAAATGCTGATAACATGTATTGATTTCTCCCATAATTTGTTTACTCAGTTCTCAACCTTGGTAATATCATAATATTTTTATTTTTCAGACAAAGAACTTCATCAAAAAGCATGGAACGCTACGAAAAGTTGAGTAAGCTTGGTGAAGGTAGTTATGGATTAGTCTACAAATGTCGCAACAGAGACACGGGAGAAATAGTCGCTATCAAAAAGTTTGCAGAAAGTGAAGATGATCCGTTGATTAGGAAAATAGCACTCAGGGAAATAAGGCTACTAAAAGTAATACACAAGAATTAATTCAGAAATTTATGAATAAAGTACCATTCATATATGGTGTGTCAATGTTTACAGAATTTAAAGCATCCAAATCTTGTTAATCTAATGGAAGTATTTAGAAGAAAACGACGATTACACTTAGTATTTGAATTCTGCGATAGAACAGTCCTCAATGAGTTGGAACGCTATCCACGAGGATGTCCTGAATTGTTGACGCAACAAATCATCTGGCAAACACTGCAAGCTGTTGCTTATTGTCACAATCACGGGTGCATTCATAGAGATATCAAGCCCGAGAATATATTGCTCACAGCTCCGGGTGTTGTTAAATTATGTGATTTTGGATTTGCAAGGATGTTAAGTAAGTCACAATGAGTGAAATCAAAGTTAACACTGTGGAACGGTAAATTTTCGATCGAGATTGCATTAACGGCACTCGATTTTTTTTCCAAAAAGTTCAAGTCGTCTATCGTTTTTTTTTTTTTAATTTTCATTTTAGTGTTTGGCTTAATTTTGATTGCAAATTGATATATGGTTCTATAATATCCGTTATTATTATTATTCAATTATTTCGTTGTTTTCAATAACAATTTGTAAATAGATACTGAAATCTATGACATCATCTAGACACTATGATATCAATATAAACATCACCACATCATCTATGACACATCTAGAAATGTGTGGAAACGGAATTTATTTATTCTTAATAGTTTGAAAGTTATAGCTTCTCTAAGTGAGTTTTTGTGATATGAACAAATATATATTTAGAATGGAATAAATGCATGTTTACTTAATTAAATATAAGTTGCCCAATGCGCAACAGTTTGAATTAGTTGACTCTGGCTGCACGCGGTGAGTAATGCTCACGTAATGTCAGTTATAATTTTTCGACCAAAAAATTCTATGCTAAAAATGAAATACATCAACAAAATTGGAACAGTTGTGTCGTATTGGGTAACTCATACTTAATCGAGTGAACATACTTTTATTTCATTCCAAATCAGCGTCTGCACTTTTTCATAAAAGTTCACTTTAATAACTTATAACTTTGAAACTATTAAATATAAACAAATTACATTCTTACACATTTCTTTGGTATTTATTCACGAATTGTTATTAAAAAGAATGAACTAAATGATCGGAGAATAATTACAGATGTTTTGAGACTATATATCAATTTATAACGGAAATTTGGTCAAACACTAAAATCAAAATTAAACAAGAAAGAACATCATAGTTAATTAAGTCCCGTTAATGCCATCTAGATCAAAAATTGACTGTTTCACAGTGTAATCAACTGACAATAATTTGTACTAAAATCTTTAATTTTAAGGTCCTGGTGAAAATTATACAGACTATGTTGCTACCAGATGGTATAGATCTCCTGAATTACTAGTAGGTGATACCCAATACGGCAAACCGGTTGACGTCTGGGCAATTGGCTGTGTCCTCGCTGAATTAATCAAGGGTGAAGCAATTTGGCCAGGCAAATCCGACTTAGATCAACTCTACCTCATCAGATGTACTGTAGGAGATCTAATTCAACGACACATGCAAGCGTTTAGGACAAATGACTTCTTTCGAGGAATGAACTTGCCCACACCTCCACAGATTGTTCCGTTGGAAGTTCGGTTGCCGATGTGTAGTGTGGCATCGTTAGACTTTCTCAGGGTACTCTTCACACCTAAATTTCAATTTCCATAACATAAGTCTGAATGTGGCGTTATTGTAGAAATGTGTTGATAAAGACCCAACTAAACGATGGACATGTGAACAACTCTTGCAACATAAATATTTTGATGGATTTCATTTCAAGGTAGAAGAAGATGACACTATGAACTTTGAAAAGTTCAATCGTAATCGATCAAGAGTAAGTTGAACCTTGTGTTACTGTTAAATGTGATTACTAATTATATCTCTGTGCTAAGAATTCCAACGGAAGTATGACACTACCTCAACTAACGACTAAACCAATCAGCCCGTACAAAATGCCGCTCACGCAGAGTAATAACCAGAAGAACAACAAAGTGGATCATTTGCCTACTATATGACAAAAGTTTTCGTTTTTTAAATGACTCACCAACCTGGATCATTTAAAAACTTTTAAGTTTGGTGATATTTTTGATTAAAACTAAAACAATGAAGTTGATAATGGGCAATGAAAATTAATTTTTTTTCACAATGACTTAGAGAATACCTTATTTACCATGGCTACCCTTGTAGATAGTACTAATTTATTGTAACCCTTATTTTATGACTTATATTATGATATTATTATTGTAACAGGTGGCAGATGATTTTTGGCTATTTTGATATAAACCA
>JAODIE010000007.1:8077524-8099471 GCA_027575565.1 Diploeciton nevermanni
ATATTGATTTAAACAAAGATAATAAATAAAGATACCTTATTATAGGCAAGCAAAAATTAAAAATATCGAAAAATCTTTTCTTAGTGTGGACCTATAGAGCAATGTTGTGTGAAATTTTAACGTCTGCTTATTGTTTGGATGGGCATAAAAGTTTTACATATGCGTTGATTGTCTGGCAATATAATTATTAGATTAATATCAGTATATCTCCTTTGCGTAAGAATTAAGGTTGCCACCATTCAATATCATATCAATTGGCAAAAATCTTAACAGAGCACATTCTTGAGATTCTTGGTGTTAAAATGTATGTTATTGTCGTGACCCAAAAATTCGCTGCTTTAATCACCATTTTATTTTAAATAAACATAAGTACATTAGTATTTCGCTAATTATTATCCTTATTTTCTATGAACTATAATCACGTGTTTGTATTAGTTAGAACAAAATTATGTAATAACTCACAAGACAATTTGTGTTTTGAATTAGTGTTTTGCCTCAATTACCAAATTTTGATTTTGAATGAGAGTTTTTGAGTAAGTTTTTGAGTTTTCTTAACAATCATGTTTGATTATTTGATTATAGTAGTTTCTAATTTACATGTTATTTAACAGCTAACTAAGCCGATCTTACTTCAGCCAAGGACAAGCATCAGCTTAGAACTATTAAGTCGACTATTATTGTCAATTATCACTATATATAGTTATTATTTTAATTTATTGCGCTTTTAAAGTAGGCATATTGCCATACACCAAATTTTAAAAATTTATTTAAAAAATAATTACATTTAAAGAATAAATCTTAAGCAAATTATTAGCATAAGAATTAAAATTTGAAAGAATAACACAAAAATGCGGCTATCTATATGTACAAAATATAAAAACTAATACAAGGTCATAGTTGTCAAATTTATAAACTTACTGTCAAGATACGTGGTCGGTTTATTATCTCAGATCGAAAGAAACAATTGTTAATTGTTTCGTCCTCAAACAACTGAAATACGTGTGATACTTACTCTTTGGGTAAAATTGTGATAATATGGGCCTTTGCAAGTGCCCTAAGAGGCGCGTCACAAATCAATTTTGCTTCGAACATCGCGTGAATGTTTGTGAACATTGTATGGTATCAAATCATGCAAAAGTAAGCTCTATTTATTCTATTTGCTCCAACAGGAATAATTTGCTATTTAACTAATATTTAATTTCTTAAGAGTTGGTTGATTAAATAGCAATTTTGTTAATAGTGCATTATTCAGTCATATCTGCAATGGTTGCAAGATTCAGACTACAATCCGATTTGTGAGTTATGTATGAATGAACTCAATAATGAGGATTGTATAAGACTGACATGTTATCGTAAGTTATTAATCTCATTCTAAATTAGCAAATTGTTGAATTAAAAAATATTGTGTTTTAGATGTGTTTCATTGGGGTTGTTTGGATAACTATTCTAGGCAATTGCCACCAACCACAGCCCCTGCTGGATACAACTGTCCAGCATGCAGAACTGCATTATTTCCACCATATAACTTAGTCAGTCCTGTTGCTGATGTGTTGAGGGAAAAACTAGCTGGTGTGAATTGGGCTAGGGCTGGATTAGGATTACCATTAGTAAGTCACTTGTTTTTAAGAAATGTCTTGTGTCTTATGCCTAACTAACAAATATTTCATTCTTCAGTTATCAGAAGATCGTGAGGTAAAGCCAATTTTACCACCGACGAATCACAATTCTAACCACGCACCAGCATCTCCGTCACCTTCCAACTCGCAGTATTCCGTCGTGCAAGTAGACGATCAAACTCCGTTCGTCAATCGCGAAAAAACAGAAGTTTATCAAGCAGCGCGTCGTGTATTTCAAGATATACGCGAGACTCAGGGCAAAGTTTTCGATCATGATGATGATAAATACAAAAGGCGACCAGCCTCCGAGTGGCTGCGTAGATGGTTTAAGTAAGTCCCAAAAAGATAAATATATAAGATGACACCTCACTAAAGTATTCACATTTTTAGGAACACATTAGGACCACAAACACATCGTGGTGGATCAATATATCGTCGCTACTTTATGTTGATGTTCATTGTTTGCTTGGTTATTGTGGTGCTGTTATTAATCATGTCACGCCTTGGACATTACTACACAGAAAACGATCCATCGTTGGAAATGATGAACAACCCTAATTTGCGCGTTGAGATTATAGATCATCAGTCTAACAACTTATAATATAACTTATTCTAAACAAATATTGAAGTTCAAATAAGTTTACTGTTTTTAGGAGGATATGGGAACGCGCAATTCAAGTTAAGTAACTAAAAAGCGGTCTTCAATTGAATAATTAAAACATCGACAAACGGATTCTATTGGAAGGTCCCGTTATTTTTGTGAAGTGTGTTGATTTCGATGTTTAGGTTGGTTGTTCGTTGACTTTACGTTCCATTATTCTAATCGTATTGCTTTGTAAGTCAGTCAGAGATTTTATATAAGATTATACCAAAAATAATTTCTTCGCACATTTTCATGAATCAACGCAAGCTATTATAACATTAAATCTTTAGTTTAAAGTGCGTTTATTGCGTTTGCACACTCATAAGTCGGTTACTTTCATAAAAAGGCTTTGGATGAAGTAACTGCTGATTCCACTTTTTTATTGTATCTAGTCGTTAAATCAAGACACGTAATCCTTCTTTCCAAACGGTCCACATCATCCAACAACTCTTCCGAGTCCTTCCTGTCAAACATGAAGTGTTCAGTAGTATTACCCATTACAATATTATCATAATCTCTATGCTCAGTGTGATATTCATTTTGACTACCATTGATTTTCGCTCTGGAAGATTCAGACCATGATCCTGCACTCAATGTTTTATCTGTTAGGGACAATCCATCAAAATTCGACCGCATGGACATAAGGGTGTCAATTTTTATATTACTTTCATAAGATGAAGGAGTATATTTCGGCATTCGGACAAACATCTCAACGAAATAATCTCTTAATGAAACTGGGCTGATCTTGAATAAGGCGTGATATATGCAGTAACGTAGTGGTTCAATCTTGTAACGGTGCTTAGGATTCTTGCTGAGTAATGCGTGATCTAATTGGAGGTAGAGGTCGGGATAATTAAGTTTTCTAGCAGGATTTGGATTGGCAATTGCATTAAGGTAAGAGTTATAACGTTGGAAGTACTCTCCATAGAAGTCTTCTTGCTCCTTCGTAAAAGACGAGCGCATTTCGTAGACGTAATCGATTTGTTTAGCGAAGATGTTACTTTGAGTTGGGAAAGAACCAGGGATGAAACTGATTACTCTAACACCATATTTGCTGAATTCAACGCGCAATGAATCTGTTAAACCTGCAAATTCAATATAATATACGATTTAAATTTTATTAGCCTAAACTACAAGCTTCTTACCTTTGATTGCTGCTTTACTTGCACCATATACAGCTAATCCAGGAAGACTCTCTAATGCACAATGACTTGATATGTTGATTAGTCTTGCTTTGTACTGCCTTAATAGTGGAGCAAATCCTTTTGTCATTCTCATATTCCCAATCAAATTGACATTGATTTGGTCATACATTAGTGCATCTGTTTGCCATTCAAATTCTGCAAACACCATTACACCAGCATTGTTAATAAGACACCACAACTCTAAAACAAACCAAAGTGATATATTAAGTGGTTTTAATATTATATTTTATATTCGTTGTTGTATTACCGTTTCCAGCACGTTCTTCCAAGACTTTTCTCACAACATATACTGCTTTCTGTACACTTTCAACATCTGTAACGTTTAACTCAAACACATCTAGACCTGCAGACATTAACTTTTCAGCACCATCTGATTTAGAATCTAAACATCCAGCCAACACCAGAAATCCCTTATCACTTAAATGTAAAGCCATTGAAAATCCTAATCCAGAATCACAGCCACTGATGACAACAACCTTCTTCTTGTCAGCTTGCATAATCTCATCACCACACAGCAAATATATCAAAGAAGCAGCAGTAATCACTGACAAGCAAAATGTGCCAGCATACTTTTGGTTCTTCAAACCGTGATTTAGCAAGACACCTATACCCCAAACTCCAGATCCAAGAGCTATGTAGCATTCATTTACTATTTCGAAGAAGGTAAGTGCTGCAGTTGAGAGTGTGATGCCCATTTTAAAAGTGATGTATTCTTTTGTATATATTGTATTGATAAATGTTGGTGGCTTCTGTTGACTTCACAATCACAAACATATCATGTGAACTTCATCATTTTCAGATTCTTGCTAAATTTAGAAAAATAACCTAAAGGTTTGATTTACCGAAGTAAAGAATTGCATACCTGTTTGTAAAGATAGGACAAACATAATATGGTCCCGTTTTGAAGAACACTTAAATTTATTACTTGCGTGTGTTACGTCAAAAACTGTGAAATTTGTAATATTTTCAACTGGTTTTCAAACTGCTGCCAATGACAGTGAACACGAATTTGTTTACATTTTGTATCAAGGTTACACCAGCATTAAGGTTATTATGTACAAGATGCTCGAGAACTATTAAAACAAAGTTTATAAAAAAAGAATATAATTATAATAGTATTTTGTATAATATAATAAACGTATTAACAAGCATAATTTTTAAAATTAAATTAAAGTATAAGTATTCAAATAATTTGCTTGTACATTTTATGTATTTTGTGTTGCCTATTTCAACAAGAATTAGAACTTTCAAAAATAAATTTTTCCCAGCTTAAATTAGAAAAAATAAAAACGTATTTTTTATTCTTAAGTTTGTGTAATTGTTTAACTTTATTATATTTCTTAAATTCTAAATTTTTGTATAAAATACTCGTTTTATTTTATTATAATTGTAATTTATATTATTTCGATATTTGTACAATTTAGTGCGTTAATCATACAATTCTACAATAAATCGTTGACTTGCAATACGTGCTTTAAATATTTACATAAATCATAATTGCCACAAACGCGCACATGACCAAAATGAAAATTATAACTGAATCGACCGCATTTGTTAGACTTGTTGTACCCGTTTCAACCGTAGTTGGCGAGTAGGTAAATTCATAGGAAGATTGCAAAGAGATAGGCATGAAAATATATCATCCTTTATCGTAATTGTAATGCAAAAACCAACAGTTTATAATAACAACCAAATCTTGGCCATTTAGCATCTTACCATAACTCAAACTCTGACTATTTTGATAGTTTCATAGATATTTATGCTTTTATTAATACAATTCAACAAAATATTTCTTGTCTTTTAATTTATTTCTTGGATTCAATAAGAGTTGCACGCTGCAAGATTGATTCACTCTCTTTTATACTTTCTGCAACAGTTTGTAGAAGGAGCAATCGATAAAAAACGAATGCACTTCTTCCTAGTTGTATATTTTCATGATGACTTTCATGGGAAAACAAAGCAAAACACAGTGGAGCGCAAGACGCTGATCAAAATTTGCGTTTTGAAGTTTGATAGAAGGAGAGCAATAATTATCATAATCAAGGAATCTTTGCTTACGTAGTTACGTGCATCCTATTTGCATAAAACACGACAAATACGATGAAAACGCGAGGAAGACATGACAAGCAAACAAGATAATATGAACACCGGCAACGAAGAAGAAGACAAGCAGATAAAAAGAAATCGAAAAGCCTACGAGGTAAGCTGAGGGATTTTCGCGTCTCTTTGCTTGTGTAGCTTGCAAAGATTGCGATGCCTCCGTGTATAATTTGCAATTAGTAAGATAACACACAATCCATAGACCGAGTTGCATATTCATAGAGGCGGCAAGCATTGATTTATACTTCAATCGTTTTTGCATTTTTACCGAAAGTAATTAGTGTGTTCAGGCTGGTGTCATGAGGTAGAGGCGGAAACTAAGGGTCTTACTGTATTAAATCTATGTTTGTTTTAATCTGATTGAAGCGACAAAACGACAGTTAAATACATATATTATTACATGATCAAAACTGAAGTTGCACACAGTTGTATTAATATTTCATGATTTATGATTTGAAGACAAGACAAGCACAAGCTTGAGAGATGTGGAAGGAACGGGTAAAACGTGTAAATCAGTGAATATATAGAAAAAGAGCAATCTATTAAATAAATAACAATTGGAACAAGAACCGTCACGCAGTGTTTGGGCGTTTTGTGTAGTTTGTGACCTTATTGCAATTTTACACAGAGATTCTCAAATATCAACCAAATATGTGAATCGTTAATTATTAGTTATTTTGTAAATATAAATAAATTTAAACTGTAAACAAGACTAAACCTGTTTTATAATAGAACAATGTTAAATAAAGCAATATGAAGAATGTTATAATAACTGAAGAATACTCGAATGACTGGAATTCACTATTCATTCAGCTATTATTTAGTAATCTATGTTGCTTGTGTTATTTGTCACTTTCTCCGGTTGCATACCCGGTTAATTCATTGAAAATGTTTATAAGCATTGCTTTTGATGATTCAATGGACTTAATGAATTGAAGTCGTAATAATAGTAGAGTTCAGTTTCAAACCCTAATTATAGATAGCAGGGGCAATATTATAAATCATTGAGTCCAAAGAGTACAAGTGTGAAAAACAACGTAGAAGTATTATTTCAGTATTTGTTTTCATACATACAAAGTTTAGTTCAACCTAAATAGCTTATTTACAAAAGCGGTCTCTTCCTCAACGAGAATTTTTTGTTTATAATACTGTTTTATTATTAAAGTTTCCACATTTTCAATGAAATATTCTGAATAATATAATTGAAGAATAAACAACTAATTCTTAGTAATTTTAATAAAATTATTAGATTTCATTAATTAACACATAGTTTCCAAGACTTCTTTATTAGTATTTATTATCAAAAATGAGCAATAAAAATGCATTTGTTTTTGCCGGATTTGAATAAAATAATAAAAAGAATTGATTTTACTTTTCAAGCAGAAAATGAAACATATCAAATTGAAAAGTAAAGGATCCACAAACAATCAAGTGAATCAATTTGCATAGAACTTACTTTCATTTTGAGTAGTGAAACTTTTAACAAATATTTTCCTATTGTTTCTTGGATTTGCCAAATTTGGATTTGTCAAGCCTTTCAAAAATTGATTGAATAGATGCTACTGTAATAGTGTATCTTCCTCTATTTTCCCGTCCGTTCCCGTAGATTGTTGTGTGTGTGTGTGCGTATTGTCGTAAGTGCGTGCAGCATGAATGGGAGGACGAGCCTGTTCGGTCGGGAACGCCGGAACGGAGTGCCGGAGTTCGTCGCAGTCCCGCAATGCGATCATAGCCGCTGTAGCGAGCACGACAAACACGAAACCACTGGGCAAAAGCTGATGCGGCGGAAAAGCCACCAGCCACGAAAAACAGCCGCGCCGAATTTCGCGAGTGAAATTTGACCATTTTGGGCGCATGAATGGGCACGCGCAGTGAAAATATGAATTAAACATCCGAGGACCAACCGGGCCAATTTACATTTTTGTATGTTTTTATACACAGTTGGAAGTGAGTATAATTAAACAGTGTGCATGTGTGTTGGATTTTACAAGAAAATGTGAAAATGATTGGAACTATTGAGTTCGGATGGTGTTCATCCGGAAATAAGTACAGTATTAATCTAATTGATAGCAATCAAAGATTATACAGTTTTATAATAAAAGTTTTCTTGTGCATTGTGCAAGTATAGAAGTCAGTTGAAGAAGTGCAAAGTGTTTTTCGCATAAAAAGATAACAGGAAGCGATGACAATCAAAACGACGATGCGTGCATCATTCATTCTCAAGTGAGTACAACATTTCCGTTCAAAAACAAAATATATTTTCATTTTGGTTACTCCTTGTCAATATGATTGCTGTTTTCAATTCTACACTTCAAAGTCAAACTTCTAACGAGATTGACAACATCGTAAATAAATCTTTACGATTTTTAATTTTCTCCGCGCTGTCATTGTACCAAATACTTGCAGTGAGTGCATGTAATGCAGCCTCGAAATGTGCACTAAAAAATCGAATAAAAGCGTTCTGCCAGCAAGCGCATTATAATTTCAACCGGCAATGCAATCGTTCAATACTGGTTAATACTTTATAGAGCTTACACGTATTTAACTTTTATTAGTGGCGCTTAATCTGGTCCCTGCTTGTCTGTGCGACACTGATTTGTTTCTACTTTTTGGAGCATTATAAAAAAAAAAAAAAAAAAAAAAAAGAATGACAACATCAAACACTTGAAAAGATTGCACTTACTTAGATTTCCAATATGGTTCATATTTTAAATTAAATCATATTATAGAAGAATTTAGAGAATTTAACGGTATAATTTTTCTATATATTCAAGTAATAGAGCGACTTATTATCTATTATATCCTAAAGTTCTAAGCTGATGCTTGGTCTTAATTGAAATAATAGACTTTGATTTTGTTCGAAGGAATTTACAAATTTACAACTATATTTTTGATTTCTTATTTTTATAATAGAGCTGCGATTTTAATAAAAACTACATCTTTATAATGATATTGACCATTATTCTGATTGATATACACTTTTTGGTTTTATTGTGTAAATGATAAAGTCGCAATTAATTTGATTGTACTTCTTGTTCTAAAATTAAACTAAATACTCATATAGCAAGAGATTGCGCGAATAGTAACAAAGTATTCTATGGTTTATTTGAAAACACATTCAGAAGAAATTTCCTGATTCCTAGTTTTCGGAGAAACTCTGAACACTAAAATTCCTAGCTTATTAATACCTCAAATAAAATCTGCGCAATTTATTAATTTATTTATCTGTAATCAGAAATTCAGTGCTAGATTTCCTGATCAATTTATATTGTGCAGTGTTATTAGAACAGAATCAAAGAAAAAAGGGCGTTACCTACCTATCAAATTTCCTCAACGGCACACGCACTTCAAATATTCTTTGATGTCCGCTAAATGCAAAACAAAAAAATTACCATAATTGATATCATATAACTATTCTTTACAAGAAGACATTAACCATAGCAGGTCATATCACCTCGTAAAATCAAAAAAAAAAAAACGAATAAATTGATGAAAGGTTTGGGGGTGTTTAATTTAGTGGGTGTATCATGTTCTTTAAACCATCATAATCGACTTAATGACATAATCAACCGTTAAACAGTGAGAAAGAATTCTTACCTTTTTACACGGTAAAAACAAAGCAATCATTGTATGTTGCAAGGTACAAAATATTCTGGCATGAATATAAATGAATGCCACATTGATAATACCAAGAAGAGTGTAAAATCGAAAGGGGAAGAAACTCCAAACTCGGAAAGATGAAAATTACAGATTACACTTGTTCGAGCATATTAAGAATACTAAGATTATTGAGCAAGGATTGCGAGTAAGAAGACTTTAGAAGTGTTATCCACATGTATTACGAGTATATGTACTACTCCTTGTAGTGAGAATATTAAATACAGTCAGATCATTAACCACATTGGGGGCCGTGGAGGGAATATAGGTCTTCAGGCGTTGGTATTACGTGGCTTGTTATCAAGGTATGTCATCAACGATCAGATATGTATCGGGAGTGTATTAAGGCCTTTTAGAGGTGTTTACCGGTGCGGCAACACGAATCGATTTAATAATGCATACGCGGTGGAAAGGAATCATGCCGTACATCTGTTCATGTTTCACTGGAATTGAAAGCTTTAATGTGAGAGTTAATGTGTGAAAAATGATTTTAATAACATCATTCCTTTATTAATGTAATAATAATATTTTTGACTGGTATTTTAAAATAATGCTTTAAATTTCAATCAAGTAGAAAATTGATAATTAATTTATGCAAGTCATGCTTACTCATACCGAAATGACAATGAACTATATAAAATGACATCAGTTCAAACTATGTTCAATGGCAATGGCAAAAGCAGCGATATAAACATATCTTCTTTTATTTACAGCACGTTTTATACATTAATTTCTAATTGATCACGTTTTAATGACACGCAATCAGAAAGAATTGATTAAATCAAGTGCAGTTGATATAAGCAGCCAAATAAACTCACTGAAAACATAAATAAACATTTTCAATAATATTACCCTCTAACAATTCGTGATGCACACAATTCGAAGAGATTTAATGATTTGCCGATAAATAAATATGTAACTTTTGAATAATAATCTACAGCTTCCGTTAACGTCCTTCCATCATGTCTAATTCTTCACGCTTCTTATAAACCGTAAATAAATATATAGACGCTGGTGCGCATTTAGCAATGTGCGAAAGAGTAGTAAATAATAATAATAACAAAAAGAAACAATTCAGTACGAAAGCATAGATAGGTCTGAGCTTACTATGCGGTTTAATAAGTGAGGATTACACAGTACAGTAAAGAAGATGAATCAGAAATAAAAGCAAACAAAAGATGCTAGTTATTAGAAGTCGATAATTTGCCTCCTGACGGCTGTCATGTTCACCTGTGCCTGTAAAACTCTTGCTGCTGTTCTCTGCAAATTGCTGCTTCGATTGGAAGCTCGCCGCTCGGTCGAAAGCTCAAAGACAGGCGTTGGAGCTGTTCGATCCGTTCAGAGCATTTGCAGGATTTGCAGTACTGAATAATAAAGGTACTATGATAACGGTGAGAATATTTTCTAGTTTTGTTCATTAAGAAGAGTAACTAATCGATTGCGGTATAGCAGATGTATTGTAATTAATAAGCATGGTAATATGACTCTTTTAAAAATGGTTTAATGTTGTTGATACGCCTGGTAATTTTAAATCCAGTTTATCGAAGATGTAGTAATATAAAATGTATGGAGAAAATGTGAGAAATTAATGATAAAGTGATTATGTCGGAAATTGCACTCTGTCGGTGGTCATCCTTCTAATAATTAAGATGCTATATTTAAATTTTTATTTTGCATCAGATAAACACTGAAAAATATTTAATGCGCTAGTAGAAATAGTAAAGCAAACTTATCTGAAATGTCATTTTTCTCTTACATTTACTTTAATGAAGAAAACCATTCATGCTTAAGGGAGATTAACATTCGTAATTAAATATTACGAGTTAATCCTTGTGAAGAGTGGGTTATTGATTGTTGAATATAATTTGTATTGATCTGTTTTTATTTATTTGTTCCATTTTATATCTAGACCAATTAGTAACATTCTGTACGCTTTCTGTATAACACAATCCTGAATATGTTCTTTGTGTCTTTAGCAATGTGTGTCCTTTGATTAAACTTTTATTGGCTCGTATTGAGTCTAATCAAAGGACATTTGAATGACTAGCATGTCGCCAAGAAGTACTAAATGTACCAAAGTTTCCGGAATATTATTTCTATCTTTTTATGTTCTTTTTTGGTTTATGTGAAAAACAGAACAGAAATATTATGAAGCTTAAGTTTCACGAATGTTTGAATGATTCTAAAATCTGAAAAGCTTTTCTTCTTCTAAATAACAATGTTTACTAAATATTTTACTTATAATCGGCACTGTTTGAAGCATTTTTTCAACTCTACTATAAGCAACTTGTAATAATTTCGACGTCAACAAAATAGAAAGCAAACCTTCCTAATATCAAAATAGTAAAACGTTCAACACTCAAACTAAAACGTTTTTCTCTAATAAACTTGGATCTGTGATGTCTTCAAATCCATTTAGATCTCATCAATGTGTATACATTCCAATTTAGTTTCAATGTTTTGATGACTTTCCTGACTTTGTTATCTGCAGCTTAAGCTTACGCTCAATTCTCAATTATTCCAATTCAAGAACGTAGTCGTAATCATTCATAACTTTATTAGACTCATCATTTCATTAGTTTCGAATTATTTATTGCTTGATTCAATGAAGGCGATAAGGTACGACATAATTTATGGGCTTTGCAATGATGACATTTTCTAATGGAACTTGCAATCATCTAAATGCATGATCTAATTTAAGATTTATGGTGAATTTATAATAATATATAATGTTTCCGTTTATTCTTGTTTTATGTTTGTAGTAACGCTACGTATTTTTGTTAAGAAGGAAACTCTAAGAAATGGGCATCGAATACCTAGTTTCGAATACCTATTCGAAATCTTAGTGTTGTTTAGTTTCTTTTTTATTGCTTCAGTGTTGCTCGAACAGAGAATCATTTCAATTTTTCTTTTGATGCTAAAGTTGCTGGACTTTGGAGACCACAGTTTTTATTAACGTAGGTGCATCAATTAACAAGTTATATCTTGAATATATAGCAAGAAAATAAATAACAGAATGTACAATCATTTGTTAGAATCATCGGGTACCAAGAATTAAAACAGCTTTCGTGTGAGATGTTGACACAATGTTGTATTTTTGCTGCCTAAGAAACTGCTTTAAAAAACTAAATAAAATACTTGAATGTTTAGAACGCCCATGTTAGTAAGTATTAAATTCTGAGAATTTTATAATGATGTTAGTGGTAGTCAATGAAAATGTTCACGTTTTGTTTTTCATCAATCAATTCAATAACATACATTGTAGCTATCAATCTCTTCTGTTTTATTTCAATATGTTCTTTTGAGTTTTATGGGAGTCGCTGTTACCTTTAATCACCTTGTTTGTGGCCCATATTTAAATGCAGGGTGTGATAAATCAGTCTAAACTTAGAACAACTTCAGCTTAAGCCGTGAGAATGCGAAAAAGTTAACAGTAGATATTGCGCATGCGCAATAAATTTACTCAAACTACTTAAATTATTTAATACACAAGAATTAAACAGTATCATCAATAAAAGTAACGAATTTATCGACCAAGGGCTTTATAACATTACCTTGTCATGGCAGTCTTTCTTGAGGTTCTTTTAATTTGAAAGTATAAATAAGCAATACATGATGGATCGTTTTTATTGCATTCTAAATATTTGGACAACTTAACAAAGCACAAAAAAAAAGGATTGACGTTTCAAATCAAATTTGAAAGGCAAGAAAGCGTCAGCAAAAAAGTAAAAGTACACTCTCCTAATTGATTGACAGTCCAATAAGCACTCACTTTCAAAGTAATACATTTAATTATTTGCCAACTTGTTGGGTTTTCTTGGACGTGTTGACAATGTATTAGGAATAGGCCAACTGCTCGTTGAGAAAATAGTTGAGCACATATTGTTTGCAATGTGTAACAATTCCAATTGTTTTCTCGTCAGCCTAACCCCATTCTCAAATAAAATCTGGAACAATAAGGCGATAAATCACTATAATGAACATCTAATTCGACGTGGTCATTGTTGCCGGATGCTTTTTTCTTTGGTATTTGTAATTTTCACGCTTTTTACACCTTCGATTCTAGATTTCAGATGGCAGACCATTGAAATGGACAATAAACTGTATCAGATTTATTTCAATGGTGCATTGATAAATATCTTGTTAATAAACTAAACCATATGAAAAAAGTTTATAAAGCACTTATAGTATTTACTTAGTATAACTAATCATGAAATTATTAATTCATTTCACATCAATAATAATTATAATTACGTAATGGCCAATAAATCATTTACTCTCCCAAATTACCAATCAATCTATCAATCATTTAACGATATTGTTCAGTCGTTTCACTTTGCATGCCTGGAGTGTTTAAATCTTCTTTTGAGTCTCTTTGAAGCGAATTGACATTAGTGCACTTAACAATAATTTAACAATATCTAATAATAATCTTTAATATTATCTTCAGTTGAGCCGCAGTAGATGAGTTCATTTGCTCAATGTGTACGTACGAAATGTGTGTAATTCACTTAATATTAAATTTTGCACAATTATAATGTTCTATGCTTGCATACATTATAACTATGATTCTGCATAATTACATTCTTGTTCGCTTATTTTTTTTTTTGTATGTGTTAGTTGAATATACGTTTGCTGAGAATAATAAATTTGGTTTTGGTTTGGTGCATGCATTTAATTTATTGTTTCCAGTTATTTTCTTCAAATTTATGTTTGTGCACACTAAATATTGACATACAAATTATTTAATTTAATCGACATACTTCAGAGACCATTTAAGCAAACATGCTATGTGCTAAGTTTTCTAGATCAATATAATTTCTTAAGCTATGGTAGGCTCCGTTGTTTTCTTTTCGTTATTTTCCAAATTATAGTAGACGTTTGTCAAGTTTAGAATAGGAATCAAAATTGGTACGAGTATATATATATATATATATAGGTGTATCTTCCGAACAAGTATTATGTCACTTTAAAGGCCCGTCTAGAGAAAATGTAAGTGAATATTAATGAATGTGACGAACTATAACACACTAAATGCTTCAGTATACTAAAGAAAGCAGCAAGCCGATAAATAAATAATTAGTAAAATATAACTGTTTACAACAACATGGTAATTTTTCAAAATTTTCCAAGTGTGAAATTCCAAAATAAATAATATATACATTCGATAGTGTATCAAGTAGGAACCATTCTAATGCCTTTCCACATAACTACAAAAGAAAAGAAAGAGTTGATTGTAATTTACCTTAATTACAATTTTTCTCAAATCGCAGTAAACATTTTCTTGAATCAAACACATACTAATTATTTGTTTATAAAATATTTTCGGCATGTTGCTTTACTGAAGAAGGGAACAAGTTCTTCTACAAATAAATGTTTGTGCATTGAATTTTTTTCGATATAATGCAGGGGTCGGCAAGCCATTTAAGAAAAATTGCGCGGGCCGCATATTGAATGTTGTTTGGTTTTAGTGCTCCCTTTTGTTGCATTGCTAAAATAAAGGATTGACAATTATAAAACTAATACGCCAGACACATAAAAATAATATTCTTTAAAAAGATTATTTCAATTTTGATTAATAGAACAATAGACAAGATGCAGCGTGAGAAATAAATCGACAAACCAGATGAAAAAACAAAGAAAACAATAATTTTTCTTGAATTATGTTGGTGCTTTGACAAGCCGTACAAAAGGTTATTGTTGGGTCATTTACGGCCCGCGAGCCGTAGATTGCCGATCCCTGACGTCTTCTTCCTTCTCTCTAAAGGCTGTTAGCCTGTTTCTTCATCGATAGCCTCTCCTGTTGCGCTTCGCTTACCTCTTGGTGAGCAGTCTCTTGTCTTTCTGACAATTATGTTGTCATCCATTCTGTCTATGTGCTTTTTCCACATTTGACGTCTGTTCGCCACCCATTTGTTTATTGGATCCACCTTTACCCTTTCCCTTAGTTCTTTGCTATGGACTCTATCAACGTTTTGTTGTTTATTTCTCTTATTACCACCATTTACATTGTTTCTAAAGTTCTCGGCGGCGTAGGTGGCAATTAGTCTTACCACGCTTTTATATATTCTCGCTTTTGTTTCTTGCGTAGATATTTGTTCTGAAATATAAGTCCGTTCAGACAGACTGCTGTTCTTGTGGCTTGGTTGGCTTGTTATCTTACACTGTCTTCAATATCTTCAAATGCAGAAATTTTGACACCCAGGTATTTTGTTCTCATTACCTGCTGAATAATCCTTCCATCCACTCCTAACTTGCATCTGGTTGGTACTTTTGCAATGGTCATGCCGAATTGTTTGGTGGTTTGATTGAATAAGTGTAATAGCTTTTGTAGATTGTTCTCGTTATCTGCTAGTAGAACCGCATCGTCGGCGTAGCATATTATTGAGATGTTGTGTGCGCCCATCCCTTTCCGGTGAAAGGGGATCCATGAGGTCTTCAAAAGCAAGTATGGAGGGTTATACAGAACACAAGAAGGGAAGATCCCTGACATAATAAATATTAAATACATCGTAACTATGATCAATGATACTTTGATTCAGAGGTTCTCTGGATGTTAGGGGCAACTTCCGTAGCGACACCATTGATTGAATTCATTCTAGTTTGAACTACCTTGACGATACCAGAGGCACCTTTAACAATATCTTGAAGTTAAGTTGCACAGCCCCCATTGTGGTGTTTTAGGACTTAATCAAAAGGTTTTATCAGTAGCGACATATTGAATGACTGGTAAAATAACAAAGAAGTACATAAAATGGAAAACAAAAAATAATATTTATAAGTAGTAATGTTATAATTGTGAAATGTGTCTTATCATTTTGCTGGATTGCTGAGTAGTGCTAATGCTTGAGCATTGCAGAGAGCACCTTAAGTGACTATGAATTATACATAATAATCATTATTAATTTTCAGTTTCATATACAATATATTGATATATGATTTATTAAATTTTGATAGATGAAAACATCAATAATGAAAAAAAAAACCGCAAACAAATAGTGGTACGATAATGACAAACTTTGAGGGAATATTTAAACTGTTGAATAATAAATTAAAATCTATTTGAATATAAGTCAGATATTAAATACAAGTCAAGAGTAAATTACAATATTTATTTGAAATATAATATATCTATTATCCTATATATTAATCAATTTAAAACGTGAATTTACGACAAGATTTCACTGAAAATTATTGTGCTTTGATCCGAATTTGGAGAAGTAAACAAGATTCAATCAATAGACGTACTAAGTATTATCTTGAATTATTTGTATTTGTATCAGAATGTTATTCAATTCAGCAACAAAACAGTGTCTACCATCAACCGATTATTAAATATTGATTTGATGTCACTTTATTTCTCAATCAAGCCACCAACTCTTATACAATGCATTGTAATAAATTATGAGCAGAACGAAACCGCAATGACATGATAACAACTCTTTACGACTACTAACAATTAAATCAAAACGTTTATTGCTTGTTAACATGTCTGATCCTTATATCTTTACGTTTTAGTTTATTCATATTTAGTGCATCTTTTTCATTACCTTCAAGTGACAATTTACGACGTGTTAATTAATTCGAAGAAAACAATTTTCAAACACAAATTTAGGGCTGAATGTTATAATAGACATTGCGGAAATAATAAAATGAATTAAATAATGATTGATTTAAGTTTACAACAGGTCGATTGTGTCATGGAGCTTTAAAAAAAATCCAAATATTTTTTATGTAGTATTAAGTGATAATAAGCATGCTACATATAACATAATTATAAATAATATACTATAATTAATTCACTTTATACATACGAGTACATCAGTGTCAATGTCTGTTATCAGTGCGAATGTGGTTATAAATTTACGCCGGATCGCTCTAAACATGCGCTTACTTTAATCTGGGAAATGACAAAAGATTATCAATATGATTTACCATAATTTAGCAAACTAGTAATACAAGAATAAATTGCAGGTTATAAATTGCATCTTTAAATTATTCTTTATTTATTATGAAAAATAAATGAAATTATAATGATGTCATTTTGATCCATTTTGTAGAAAAGTGCTTCAATGTCCTTTAGACACATCAAATAGAAGCGAATAATGGAAATCTTTTCTTATTAAAATGTGACAAATATCTGAATATAAAGAAAAAAAAAGAAAAGTTCTAATTCTATGTCGGATACCCTACACCCTACGTGACCTCCATTCCATTATTCTGCATCAACTACCAGGGTTATTAGCAATTGAAAATGAATTCTGTAGGAATGCATATTATATTGGACGTGCTCTCAGCAGAATTTCAACCCATGTCTCCAGAATATGCACTTCGCTGTCACTGAATTTATTCATTATTTGTCATTTAATCTTTCTATTCCCATCTCCTTGAAAAGCTGTTTTTCCTCCCGATTGTATTCTATTAATAACTCCTAATATAACTTCTTTCCATTATAACTGTATCCACTAGTATTACGATGGATTCTGAAGGAAATTGCAAAAACATTATCCCATTATCATAGCTCCTATACAATGTTACTTTGTTAGTACCTTTCCAAGCAAACAGTAATTGCTACCCTCAATTAATCTGTGTGGCGCATATTTTGTTCACACAGCGAGGAAGTAGCACATTTGTTACACAGACCAAACGAGCTTCAATGGGAAGCCTAAGCATATTATTGAATTAAATTCATATTGTCACTCTATGGTGTGATTTGTTGATATAAATGTCGCTCGATTAGTTAAATTGCATGCTTGCCAACCTGAACAATTGAGATAATCGTCATGAGATGACAATATGTAATTTGTCGATGTCACGGCTGCCTTTGAAAGCTTTTCAGGCACTGACTCTTTGATTGATTCACCGTTTGCTCGTTTTTGTATGCCATTCTCGTTTTAGCGCCGCATGACGAGCATTGCAAGGTGAAATGTACGCGAATTATATTGTTGCTGCTCAAGTGTACGCAGTACATGTTGGAAATGGGTTGCATATATGTCAGTGCGAGCTGTTGAGAGTGAGGTTAGGCACTGCGGTCGTTGTTTTATGTTTGTTTACCGATTGGAAAAATTTTATTATCGGCCATTAATCAACGCCGTTCGACTAGGATTGCGCGAGCATGCGTGCGTGCGTGCACGTTGGTTATTAATATAGACGCGCAATGCATTTTAATTTTGCCGACGTACATTTTGATCTGGATATTTGGACAGAGACCGAGAGAGAGAGAGAGAGAGAGAGAGAGAGAGGATTGTAAACAACGCAACATGATGCTCAAACAAAAAGATGGGCTTTTTGGTGTTAAATCTAGCGGCAAATTTGAGTGATGAGTGTGGAATTTAAATTGCACATTCGACTCGAAATGGCCATCAATAGGCAGTAGTTCTGATTGCGTAAACAACTTGTGATTTTATTTACGATGAGCATGCTATAAATTTGATGCTTAATATAGAGTAGAGATTACTTATCTGTTTTAAAGTGCCGGGAAATGTGCAATTGACGTATTTTCAGTTCGAATAAATAATACCATTTATTATGTAGATGAAACTTAATTATCACACTTACTTGATATTGATTTATAAATTTGTTCAAAAATATAGCTTGCGGCATGCTGCCTTCTACAGATTATATAGAGTGTAATATTAAACATTTCGTAAACATACTTAACGATACCATAATATAATTAGATTATTCTTCTATATCAAGACACATGATTATGATTATGACACATAATATAAACCAAAAACTATAAAATAAAAATATTTTGTTAATAAGTATCTATTTAAATGCGTTAAAAAGAATAAAATGACAAAAGCTTGCCGCGTAATATTTTTGTGAGGAGTTTCAATGTTGTGCAGAGCAGGTTGATAGCTCTGTAATTTTCGGGTTCATTTCATGTGGAAAGAACATGTGGACAGAATGGGCGATCATCGATTGGTGAAAATAGCCAAAAACAACTCGCCAAGAGGAAGGAGAAGCGTGGGGAGACCCCGCAAGAGATGGGAGGACTAATGCGAAGACGGAACAGGGAAGATCCCTAATACAACGAGGAAGAAGAAGAAGAAGAAGCTTGCCGCGAGATTTAAATGTGAAGCATGAGAAACAGGCAAATTAAATTTTTTTAGTTTTAATTTTTAAAACTTTCGGACTAAGACAATGTGAGTACTTAAATCACGTAACTAAGTTTTACTTTTTGCTTCTTTTTAGTAATTGCAAAATAACCAAATATCCAAAATTAAACTAAAACAGTTTAACTCGCTTTCGAATACTAAGCAAATTTTCATTTCATTTGATACTTATATTGTAAGAGAGTATAACTGAATCCGTCAATTTTAGAGCTTTGTCATCTTGGAATTAGAGAGAAATGTCTTTTATTTTAAAATTAGTCTTAATAATTCCCTTCATTTAATACATTTAATACATTTTATAGGAATTGTGCCGAAATGAATTAGTTTTTTTTTTCTTGGCATTTTCGCTATATTTTCAAGGACATCAAATAATTAAGCGTGTCATCCAAACTAAATGTGTATACAAATCTTCAACTAAATCGGTTGAAGATATCTGCTTCTAAATTGAGTTGCAATATTTATACATACAACATTGCTAAGATAAATAAAAACTTTTAGCAAAAAATAATTTATTCTTCTATTATTCAAAAAGTAAATTTATTCTATTATAATTAATATCAAGTACTCCGCAAACAAAAACTAAGATACTCTGAAAAATAAATATTTTTAAATCAGTCAAAACTACATAGCCAATTGTTTTATTGAAAGTAAATGATATTAGAAATGTGCATTGAGTTAATACAGATTATTGCATACAATTATTAGCTTTTTTAAGTTACCGGAAAAGTTTAAATTTCTAATATAAACTGGAATTATTATGATTATGACTTAGAGAGTATTAGTTGACCTTTCTTGCAATTATTGTACTTAGATGAATATTTTAAATGTAAGAAAAATAATGTAAGAAATATATTGTTAAAGTCAAACTTAGCAAAAACTGTTTTACACATTCTTCATTCCACTTTAATTGAATTCAGTTAATCGAATTTTAAAGCTATTTTCATTAATTTTTGTTAATTTATTTGGATATATTTATTAATTAAATATCCTTGTAATATTTTCGGATAAATAATAAAATTTATGGGACCCATACTGAATATAATAAATATTGTTATCCTCAACTCAACAATCTCTTAATCCGTGGGAAAAATTCAACTAAATTTTATTATGACAAGAAATGTATATAAACATTGCTTAAGTCATGCATTTTCCATAGTCTCATCAGCTTAGTTCAATAAATTATATAACAGTTAATTTAAATACTAACAACATATTTGTCGTCATTTTAAATTAAGTCATTTATTTTATTTACCTAGATATTAACATAACAAAAGCTCAATAAAAAGTTCGATGGTGCAATTTACCAGAAATAAACTTTCAACATTCGAATTTCTCGACATCATCCTATAAAATCAACAAACTCTACCTTTATATCTTAGTAAATTTCTAATTCAATCCTACCAAATTAGATTTTTATGTCATCCGGAGGCATGTCCAATAAGTTGATGTGTTATTTCTGTTATTTGATCCCATTAACTTAACTATTTTAGTTGACGTCAAGCAGGCGCAGTTAAATTTTTCTTATTAACCGGAAGCTAATTTACGAAATATATGTGCGTTCGTTTTAATTCGCATTTGCATTTCTAGCGTGAGCACATTTTTCGGTCAATGAAAATCGACACCACGTCGATAAACAACTTACAACTGGTCTTGGTGCACTTAAACCTGGAAACTATACCGTTCGTTCACGTGGTGAGTAAAATTCAATTAAATTAGCTTCACACATATTGGAATATGAGCGAGGAAAATTTCATTCCTTTATTGTGTGCTGAATGCAGTTAAGAGTTGATTTAGTGCGCAATAAAAAGAGATGGGAAGGGAATTTTGGGATCGTGTTTGAAGGCTTTGGATCATTTGATATTATAGAGGTGATATTATAAAGCGTTTTATGGTCATTAACACCTGAACGACTGGCATATGTTTGCAGTTTATTTATATAGATGATGATCGGCGTTCATTATTAAATCGAAGCATGCACATCCACCTTCGAATGACTGGGTGCATGGACACGTGTGGCATGAGGCGTGAAGTGCTTGTTCAAGGTGTGGACGTGCATATCAACTATGCACGCATAGGTCCATATGCCAGAAAGACAGGCAGAAAATATGAATAGGAAGTTGAATAATATGCTGTGTTCCCAAAGGCAATCAAGCTCCACCTGTATATGCTATCAATACTTTGAAATCGTACATTATTTGCTTTCATTTCACTATATTGGCGCAATAACTATCAACGAATCTATTTTGATCGGCCGTAAATGATAGTATTACAATTTAATTTTGATTTAGTTTCTCATATTTTCCACGCCAATTGAGAAAGTAACTTAAAGCGGATTATGATAAACTTATTTTGACCCTTGGTTTGTTGCCGAGTACGATCATAAAATAAGTGTAACAACATTTGATGAATTTATAATTATGTAATTTGTTGTCCATTTTTGTTATTTTTGGAGCGAACTGCATCCATGCCGGATACCAACATCATACTTGATCTCCTCCATTTCATTATACTGCATCAACTATCAGGGTTATTAACAGTTATTGGAACTAAATTCTGCAGAAGTATATTATATTGAATTTACCTCCAGCACCTGGCTGTCACTGCT
>JAODIE010000007.1:8099571-8157946 GCA_027575565.1 Diploeciton nevermanni
TATTAACAGTTATTGGAACTAAATTCTGCAGAAGTATATTATATTGAATTTACCTCCAGCACCTGGCTGTCACTGCTTACCGACTGAACTACGGATCGGGGTTCCTCCTAAGAGGTAATTTTTAAACAGTATCATTGATCTAGTTGGATATATGGAACAATATTTAAAAACCATTATACATTTTAGAAAGCAAATAAAATTTCTTATTAATTTGCATATAAATTAATTCTATTAAAATTTAATAACTGCTCAATAGATCGTTACATATAAAGATAAGATCATAACAATTTCGAGAAGTACAGAGAGTGAAATTCCGATTGTGGTTTGAACTGAATTTCTAAAGCGTCGCACATCGTAAATTTAAATTAATTGATTGACAGAGGCATTAACGTATAGCTAAACATTTAACTTTGGAATTAAATCGGATATACTCAATATACATACAAAATAAACAAGAAATTTTATATCCCGGTAAAAAATTGAGCATGAATGAATACATGTAAAACTGCAAAAACACAGAATCAACCTGTAATAAACTTAATTATAACACTTACTTAATACTGAAGAAGGCAACAAGCCAAAAACATTCTACAAATTAGTATTTAGTAAATGTTGCAACAACCTGAAAAATAAAGTTGTAATTGTAGTCTCTTCAACCATGACGAAATTGCTACATAAAATTATGCAAGACTATCGATGACTGCAGTGACTCGGGTAATAACAATAAACATTGAGTTCGACAGTTTAAACGCAGTGATGGAATTTAAAGAATACAAAGTGTTACCACTATAATTTAAATCGAACTGATTAAGTCCAAAATTATACAAGAGATGAACAGTCATGTTGGAGGTAAACATTCACCTGAAATTATTAATTAATTCAATTAAGGCATGATGTAATAATAATGAATTCAATTAATTAAACCTCTTTTGGTATTTTAATCATCCTAAGACACAAATTCAATATTTCTCAACTCTTCTCCAGTTCTCCACTTCTTATTCGATATTAGAGCTTAGTTCTTATACCGTATATTTGAACCACTAATACCTATTCTATTTATATTACGTACTCATCCTGGCCTCATCTGTATTTTATGGCTGCCCGATTCGATGCTATCAATAAAATATAGCTCAGTTCTGAAGTCTTCAGTGAACACACTGTTGGATTGATTTAGCGTACATGCTTTACATGCTGTTATAAGAGACTTGGATGCTGCACAGGTGGCGTGTAGGAGGTTAAGATAGAAAGTTATGTTAAAGTGCTGTATCTCTGAGTTGTGAATAATTACAATGAGGAGCGCGTTAAATGTCTTCATCAGTGATGTAGAGATCATCAATCAGTGACAGAGAATTATACAAATTAAAACAATATCATGGTGGAAATAACGTATTTAGTTAGTGACGAAGATAATGTAATCAATCATTATTAAATCTAGATGAAGTGTTTATATTCCAAATGAATGTTTAATTCACACTTACGTAGTAACAAGTTCATTATCCGATTTTTCTTGATATTTTCCAAGAAAACCAAACTTTTCAATTATAATTTCATTCTTCGTAAATTACAGATGTCAAATATCAAGTTTGACTTAAATCTGAGAGAGGGATGTTTCTTGCAAATATTTTTATCTGATTTTTAGAAAAATATTAGCCTTGTATCTAATATGAAAAGCATTAAATAATGTTGTAGCGTCAAGATTGTTGTGTTCGTTTTTCTATGCGCATGACAATTTTGTTTATGTGGAGAGTAGAGACTAAGATGCAAAATAAACATACCTATTCTTTATTACCGACGGGTGGTGTGAAATCATTTCTATTGTGAAGCCTCTGGTCAATCTGATTCACCTCAAAAACCTCCATTCTCCTCTGCAGCTACTGGGGACTCGAGCCGAATTCGCCAGATTTGCGCAATCAATAATTAGTAATTAAATTTTGTTTAGCAATGCAACCATGCAGGTATAAGTAAAAATAAATTCTTCCATTTACTAAACTAAAGAAAATTGAACTATTAGAATTGAATGAAAATGAATGAATCAATTTGAATTATAAATATGGTACAGTAGATGTGAAACAAAATTTCTTCTCTTTCTTTTGCTCCTCATTATCTTTCTAAATTTCAGTGAATATCACTTCAATAATAAATCTTTAATTCTAAAATGATAGCTCTATTTGTTCACGTCCAACCTTCATTCCTTATATCCTTGCCACATCCAAGCATGACGCATAATGTGCAAAGTGTAAACATTCACATTAACTGAAGTGCTTTCGAGTGTCAGTCTCTGCACGCATCTATTTTATGATCTATATTCTCCACCGCCTCGACTCGTCGGCGCGGCTTCCACTCAAGCTTCTCAAGACATTAAACCTCCTTCAAAATACCCATTGAAACCTATACCTTTGGTCCGCAATTCAAGTATATTCTTTATTCTCATCCCACAGTTATTTTACACTGTCATTTTCAATGGAAGTATCAATGACAACGTCTAAATACTTTGCCTGTTTTCTAAATTATCTTCAACTTGAAGTGATGAATGAATGAATTGCATTTAATTAAACAAGATTTAGATATATTGTAAAACTTGTGCGGAGTTAGGAAGTCGAAGACATAAATATTCATCAGCACGACATTCCCTGACGACAACCAAATAAATTCCCATGTTGAGAGAGTATGTAGTACAATTGTACAACATTAATGGTCATTCATAAACAATTTTAGGAGGCGCCTAACTAAAATACAGGAATATTTAGAAATGTGCGACCCATGTAGGGACTTCAACGACGACATGAGTCGATTTGACAAGCGAGTAATAACTCATTACGTGACATTACCACACGTTAGTCACACTTTAGAAATTCTTTACCACAAATTAAATGACAGTTATTACAGGTCATAAATTCACGCCTTCTATAATACTACGTTAAGCGTTTAACTACTTAATTTAGATGAAAATCAGTTTAGTAACTTATTCCAGCATGAATGAACGATTCGTTGATGTTTAACGCAGTGCTTTACAATGTTTGCGTGTTTACATAAATAATAATTTGTACGGCATATATCGGTGTAAGTTGTGCTTGAAACAGTCTTTGATAAATTTGGTTTCGAGCAAGTTTAGAATGTTTCTTTGAGTAGTTCAGATAAATAGTAACGTATATCAAAAAAAGTAAGAGATGCATAACTCTCAGTTCATCAAAGTTGAAAAAATTTTATAATGTAGCAAATCTATAGGCCTATCAACATGATTTTAAACATCTTAAAGCAGAATTGAACGAATTAATTCCGAAATAATCTCAATATATACATTACATTCTTCCAAGTTTGAAAATCTGTAGTTTAGCAACCTTAGTTTGGTGAAAGTATGCTGTCAATGCAATATTAAAGAGGTATTTCAGCATCAATGGTAGAATGATTAAGAATTTTTTTACATGTCATACTTTCTTACGCTGCTTTGATGAGAAACTAAATAGCAATTTATCCATAACAATTGGATATTAATCATAATTTGACAATGTTGAATCACAATCCACGAAAAACAGATTGTCGTTCGACAATGCTTTAGAAAATTAAATTTTCATTAACTGAGTGGTAATTTAAATTCATGTTACAATGTGAAATCTTGTAATAAAAACTGCTATGGCGATTAAATCATATCATTATTTTGTTATTTTTTTCACACGATGATTTAATTATTGTTTTTCGATGGTTGAAGAAACGTTGGTTAATGGCCTAGTATATGTGCAATATATATTATTATTATCATAGATAAAGATGACAAAATTTTAAAGATGATTTAAGGAGAAACTGTATATTTAAGTATTAGACATGTGATGGTTTACCTTGAGCGAGCTAGAATTATTTTAATTTAATTTTTCTCATATATACTGGTCTAAATAATTTACTTACTTGTATTAGCAGACTTTGCTTAATTTGTACATCAATTGTAAAGAATGTTTGAATTTGATGCACAGCTTTAGGAAAAGCAGTAAATTCCTAAGACCCCATGATTTCAACTTCAGAAGATGAGTAGAAACATTTCCGAAGATGTTGTAATCTTCCGAGGACAATACATCCGCTAATAAGCTTGACTCGACAAAACTTCCAGCGTTTCCAGTTGGACCGATTGGGAGAACAATGTATTGGCTAATGCCTCCATTTTCGGAGACCCTTATTGTTTGGTACATTCACAACACTCAAATTTGTGTAATTGGCCATACTAATTGTACTGATTGTCTGCATATGCCGCTCATTCACCAACTTTCCAAGTAGAAATTACTTCCATCTTCATTTGTCTCAAGTTGCAATATCGGCGTCTTTGGTCTTCACTTTTACGTCTTTTTTGGTGTTTATCACAGCTGGGCGTAGTTATTACTTGTTTGTTACCATGTAAAATATTTAAATATGAGGAGTGTCGCTCAGTGCCGGACGATTAATCACGATGTCCATTTCATTAATTTCAGCGCAGGGATCAAGACGATTAGAAATCCCACACAAATCGTTGCTGGACAGTAGGCGCGCAATGCAACGGCATTGGAGACAACACAGGCGTGTTATGTAATTGCAAATTGAATTAAACCATCAATGAAGCGGACGATGCGCGACTGACGGGGAGTTAATGACGCGCGCTTTGAAATCCGCCGCTGAAACATTGAACTAATTTATGCAGCGTCGCGTCCCACATTTAACATGAATGTAAAATTCATTCATTAAAAATGAATAAACAACATAATATCGACATTTAATTAATTCTCTACTCTTCCTCTATCTTCCGTCCATTTCTAATCAAGATTCTAATTGGTAGTGGCTTGAATTAGTTGTGCTACTTCCTATTCAAATTCCAGTAATTTGCTGGAATGTTCGCATGTGCCTAATGCTCTTTATAGATTAATTAATGTCAATTAAAGAGTTAAGATGATTTGCGACGCTCAATGAACGCGCTCGATTTTATCATTAACCGATTAGCGAACATCGACGCTGGCTGCCTGCCAGCGCGTGGTGCATTAATGAGTTGACAATTTCATCGCGCCCGAAGTAAATTGCAATTTATTCCGCGACGTTAAACTCACTCAACTCTACTGCTGTGGATAAATGTCAACATCTTCATTGTCACGTTTAATGAAACTCATTGCGATGGATTCTAATTGCAAGACAAGCTTCAGCTGAAATGTGCTCGTAAGAAGGAGTCTGATTAACATTATCCGTGACAGTCTACATTCAAATAAAGAGAAAGAACTTGGTCAGGTGGTGTAGGCAGCGAGTATCTTGATAGCAATTATATTATGCAGCTACTCTTAACGAAGTAGATCAGAAGTTGAAGTGCACATCCAATCGATATTTCTTTCTTCTAGTATAAAAGGTCAGTGAAATGTCAACAAACCCTTGAATAAGTGTAATCGAGCTGAAGTTCCAGAGCTCTATTTTGCCCAGGGCATCACAACATTCAAATCTACCATCACTAACATACAAATTACATCAATTACGATGAACTATGCAGTATGAGGTTATCTTAGGTTACAGTAAGGTTACAACTAAGGTTAGTTTTCAATAATCCCACAATATAACATTATCACTATTTGATTCACGATATTATGCCGCATTCAATTCAATATTAACTCGTGACTTTGTTACCTGTTATCGCATCTCGATAGGAAAAGCTCGCAGCCGAACGTCGTTAAAATTTCGATTTATGAAAACTAATGTGGCGTGTCTGTGAGATTGGCAAGCAGTTTCCTTCTTGCAGCCAGTGCCGCGTTCCTCGTTAGAGTCGCTCTAAACTGCATTAGCATAACCAAATAAGTGACGGCTGCTGTTACAACCTGTAAAAATTGATTAACCACAACCTCAATTGTGACCTATCTTAAGACAATGCACTTACCGAGGAGATTAGTTTACGGTTAATGTTCGTGTACCCATTCAAATTCATTGTAGGGGGGTTTTTATCGATAGCGGTCAGAAACATATTCACCTCTTGTCGGGTTCTATTATCAACTGCAGTGAGGTTGACGTTGAGCAGACGCTCTCGAAACTCAGGCCCCATCTTCCTAGTGGCATGGTGGCCCTCGTTGCAGATAACGTAGAGCAGGAACATACAATACACAGAAATCAAAATTAACCCACCTTCTTTGAAAGAGATGCCATGGTCCAAAATCTCAGTAAGACATCCGTAAACAGCAACAATATTGGTCAACAATATCAAGATGCAGAGAATACCATACATTCCAGAATAAGCACTCCCGAGTTGTTGCATCATGTGACTGAGATCCACCCAGAGGTCTCTGTATTCAGATAACCTACCAGCAGGGTCTGAACTTTCCAGAGCATTGTGTAGGTTGGTTGCCAGATCCATTGCAACTTGACCCATGGCGGTACCATTGATGAACCATAGTGACGTCAAGCCGTTAAGCATTGCTAGAATGTGGTAGTAGCCAAAAGTATGCCAGAGCAACATATCTGGTTGTAGGTAATATTGGGCAAGCATTATGGCAATTGCAGCAACCCAGCAGAGTACACAGAGGGTCCATGTTATACAAGTTAGAGATGTAAAGATTATTGGTGTTTCAGTTACTCTGTAATATTTAAACTGAAGCGAAAATTAGTTTAGATTGAGAAGCAAGGATTTGCAATAGAAAACTTGCTTGGAAACGGGTCCACATATTTTTAAACTTGGCAACTTCGTGTCCATTGGTCCATGCTGCCACTGGTAGCAAAAAATGTGGAATCAGTATGCTGAGGAAGATAATACTATAGATGTATTCATCAAAACGTTTCCCGGGTTGTAGGATCAAAAGAAGACGTTCTTTGAAAACGATGCTGACAAAAGCAGTTTCGGCTGTATAGAGAGCATACGCGTAGATTGCAGTGCCGGAGAACCACCTGAAAAGATTCTCTCTTCGTGATAAGCTCCTGGAAGGAGTAAATTTGTAATTACCTAAAAGTGGTATTTCCAATTCCACTCCTCTCTATTGGCATCACCCCCATAAGTTGAAACAATACCAGTAAACTTTTGGTGGTCTTGTAAAACTCATCAAATTGATCCAACAAGACAGGGTCGTCTGGTTGCTGATTCCGTTCCAAAAAGGAAGTTGATCCATGGTCACTTAAACCAGCATCACTATATTTCTTCGCAATAGTATTTTCATGCTGTATTCGTTGGTGAGGATTTCGCATTTTAGTTCGATATTCTTCATGAGAATTTTCTTTATCATCATCGTAGCCTAAATATCTCATTATAACGCTCCTACTGATTTAAATGGTATTCGATTGTCTTGAAAGCTGAGGTATTCTCGTCACTTATTAGGTAGCGAAATGGTTGTGATCGGTTCGAATTCCCAGCTGGATTTAACTGGATACTGTTGGACCTACATCGTCCGCGCCGCTTGAGGTTCGGAATAATTTATTTCTTCAGCTACGAGTATGAACATATGAGCTGGGGATCGCGTGACTGCACATAATCGACGCCGATTATAACGAGCACACCGATGCAACGAGAACAAATAGAACTCGAGCTGAAACAATGAAATAGCGTTAGTCTATTGGAGGAAGAAGAAACACTATGCTGGGATACAATAGTGGAGGACAAGGATAGAGAGTTGGAAATTGAAATTAAGAAGGTACTGAAATCGTGAACAGGATAAAATACAGAGTAATCGTTTTCTTCATCTTTTTTAAAGATTTCTACATTGGTGCACTGTGTGGTTGTAGTAGTAATTTTTTTGTAATTTGTAAGTGTTGCTCGCTTTCAAGTTTAATTTTCTTGGGTAAACAAAGCTTGGGTAATAAAGACGTCAGAGTGTGGCCAACTAATCTATTTTCAACCTCGAACGCATATCGGCTGCTTCAAACTGAAGGATAGTACATAAAATAATCTTGTTTGACCAACACCTCTATTACTCGATTGTAGTTGATCATTAACTAGTATTGCCACTCTTTGGTGTGTTTAATATGCACATAACATTCTCGAAATGCGTAGATCATCGTATTGTTCTTTTTGTGCAGAGGAGGAATTATGAGATGAAATATTCAATGTCCTGCTGGTAATCGTGATATTTCATTGAGTTCTTTTTTATTTTGACTCGTTTAATCGGTCTGATAATGTAATTTTTTTGTGGGAATATACAAATATTAAAAACAAAACGAAGGAAAGCTGGTACATATGCAGCTTTCTTTCTTAAACTACAAAAAAGTTGTGAATTATTCTTACTGAATGATTAATATTTCTTTTTTTTTTCAGATTTATACTGATAGCATTTGCGTTTATTGCATCGCCGACGCATTCAGGGATCACGCCAAATAGATACAAAAAGTCTGATTACATCAAAACGAAAACCAATAGTAGTTACCCGGTCAGTGTAAGTATAAATCACGTAAATATCTAATATGGTCAAACATACTTTCTTCGAACACAAAACATAGTAATAAGCGGTGAGATAAATTGTATAACCGAAATTTACACATGTCACTTGCAACTCTCTCCTGCTTTCAAGGGAGAGCGGAAGTTGTTTCAAACAACTAAATCATTTTTACAATATTGTACTAAAATGAAAGTTTAAAAGCAATAGATAAATTACTTTCAGCTTCATATCAATTCTCTATAAGAACAAAAACTGTTTACAATAAAATAATAAATAAATACAAATACTGCAAACAAGTACTTAAAAGGTTTTCTTTTTATTTATTTTATTGTTCGTGCTTGCATGTAGCATGCAATTGCATTCATCAAAATTTAAAAAATAAAAATAAAAATATTACTCCAAGACTTTCATGCACTGTCATGATTAACTTGTTCGTATTTTATACTAAAATCACATCCTTGATGTAGATGAGATCACGACAAATTACTTGTCAAATCCTTTAAAAAGTTAAGTAAATACTTTAAAAACAAGATTCACAATTCGATGAATATGTTTACTGTTCCAATTACCATGTCAAAAACTGCAATGATGAATTATATTTTACGTTAATGACTATTATTACCAGGGAATGACGGCTATTATACACATTATTTGTAATTATTCTAACCGGTATCGGTTGCAGAATTCTCGTGATTTATAATCGCATAAAGTGAATCTTTAAGGATGTAAGAACGATAATGTCTTGAGACTGTGTATCTCCAGATGAAGTAGCTTTGAGGTTTAATCTTTTACTACCTATGGTTGTCTACATGTGGAATCGTCTTATTGCAGGTTCATCGATTGTACAGGGAGAAACTGGTCGCCAAGCCGAAGACGTTCGGAGTGTGGTCTTCATGGAGCGAGTGGACGGAATGTTCGAGGACATGCGGTGGCGGCGTCACCTATCAGCAACGTCATTGCATTTCAAAACCATCACTAGTGCAGCAAAGAATTCAACAGAATAAAGAAAAGTAAGGCACAATTTTGACGATCTACTAATGATATTACTTGAAAAAAATTATAATCCATAATTGAACTACTATTAGTACTGACGCAAGTGTTGCCATCTCTGTGAAACAAACTCTTTATATTCATTTGTCCTCCCGAATATTTTGCTATTTGGTCCTAACACGTTAAGCAAGTCCTACGAGTTCTTACAAAAAACTTGTCAAGTCTACCAACTGTTAGTATTTCAAAAATATAACAAGTTCAGTGCTTGAGATAAGTATAATAGCAGAATTATCACGAATTTAAAATTGACGCATGCGCAGTTGAGTAAACTCTATGAAGTAATATATGCCAAGTCATGAAGTCTTTTAGTGTAAAAAGTTCTCTTAAGACCACCCATTCTAGTTAACATGTTATGAATTCCTAAACCTCCATCGTGATTATTATTACATTAAAAACAATTTCTCTAATGTTATGCATTCCAACGCTCTTATATTTTTCTCCCAAAGTGTTATGCTCATTTCAAACTCAATATTCTCCTACTACCATGCGCACATGTTTAATAAATGTTCCGAGTGTTTACCGCGTTGTAGACTTTATTTGATTTTATTTTCAGTTCTGACCTATTAACATCTGTGAATCACGCCGCACTGTAACAAAACATGAAGCATTTAAGCACCACCAGCGAGTAATATAATATTCCTAGCTAGATGAAAGCAAGATATACATGCCAATAGAAGTAGAAATATGTGTACCAACTTGTTAAACATTCCCAATTTGAGTATGTGGTTGCCTATGATGCAAACGTAGCTCTTAAATTGTTTTCAATTCGCCTAAACGTGATTCCTGCAAGTCTGCCAAATTAAAATTATGGTTTGCTCGCTGCATTAGTGGATGCACGTATGTGATGTGTAAAACGCTACTAATTTAACGCTCCGCAGTGTGTGTAACCAATGTAACCACATTATTCGATTAATTCGGAGCCACTCGCTATTCATAAAATGTGAGTCGTGCCAGTGCCACTCACAGTAAACTCTGTTGGGTATACTTTGTTGATACCATATGATTATCGGTATTATTGTTCCGAAGACTCATGTCCATGAGACAGTGTAAGCTATTTGCTTAGCAAAAAAAAATGATACAAAACAAATAGACGTATCACAGATGCATAATGATAAATATAGTGTTATAGCACTGAAGCCGAAAATACGGTAGAAAACTTGACTTGAGAAGAATTAAATTTTTTACTGCAACACTCTGTATGTATGTAGTAAGCAGCTTGCAGCTTTTGATGGACTGTCAGTCATAATGTCGTCAGTCGTATAACATCATGAACCTCAAAAATTAGGTCGCGTTTTTCAAGGCACGTTGGTCTCTCAATACGCACGTGTTTATTCCTTCCTCTACTCATCATACTATCTTAAAATCCAAAGTTGTAATGATGCTAACATTTGAATGTCAAACACCTCATCAAATTGCTTCACTGTAAAACTCATTTTCCTCATTCCACTCTGAATATTTTCACCTAAATGAGGTTAAGTTACGCTATTTGCAGATTATGTTTTGCATTGAATTGTGGCCTAAAACAACTGAAGCGACTGAAACTGGCTTTAGTTGAGGTTAGAAATGTTTCAACACTTTCATACTAAGAAAAAAGGCGTAAATGATTCAGTAATTCAGCAATGAGCAATGAAGGATGAGTTGAACGTGTACAAATTCATACAAATATAGTAATGTTTATTAAATGCGTTTGGGTTTACACTAGCGTTCATCATAATGGCGTCAGAAGTGGGTCAAGCGGAATCGGAGATGTTGAGAATTAAGAATTTGACGTTATTGGCAAATTTAATTACTAGTTTGGTAATTATCGCTAATATTATTATTTATTATGATATTGATATAAATTGGTTCATTGGATGTTTGATTCGTTCTGAATTCAGCTCGTGCATTGTCTCAGGTACATGCGGCTAGTTGAGTGGCCTTGAATTTAATAACATCGATATTTAATTCTATAATGATTTTATTGTAGATTATCTAACTGTTAACTGATATATGCTAATCTTTTACAAGGTGAGAAACAATAAAACAAGAGCTTTAACTAACCAAGAACAGTTCTATAGTAAAGCGGTTTCCAAATTGGGAGGAATAGTTTTCTAGGCTGGAATGAAACCAAATAGGGATTTCAGTATCATGTAAAGAGATTATTATTAGAAGATTACAAAGTTTTAGGAATTTTTTTTAGGTCCAACTTGTAATTACAATCTAGTTATTTTTGCATAATTTCTTCCTCCATAAGACTTTTGGCATAAATGGTATTTCTAAAGTCAATACAATATACAATAACCTCTAGGAAAACCTATTTGCAATTGTATAACTTTATTTATGAAGAACTGAGAAAAAATGGGAGGAAAAATGGGAGGAGTCTTAATTTAAAATCTTTTGGCATCAAAAGAAAAATTACACAATATATGCAAAAATCATTGTTATCAATTTGCGCTGAATATGAATGAAGTAAAGAGAAACACTTAAAAAAACAACATTTAGGAGTCTATCAATACCAGAATTAAAATTAAAATCAATTATGGCATGATCAAAGAATTTCCTGGCCACCACCAAGAATAGCCCTCCAATACGAGAAAGCGAAAAGCGACATAGATTTATCGCAGCATTGTAATGACTTCATGCCATTAAGATGATAAAACAAAAAGGTTTTCTCAACGAAGATGTCGAATCTTGTGACAATTGGTGACTCCTCTTGTAGTAGAAGACTCTCTGCGTCGTCGTCGTATAAAAGAAATAAAATTGGACGACATGATTGTTATTATGAAAGCGATTCAATTAAATTAACAAAACGATAGAACGCCGGGAAACGACAAAAGTAATCGGAAATGCTCTTGAATGCAATAAAACCAAAGAAAATAGTGAATTTAAATGGAAACTGGCATAAAATAGTAAATCAAGTGAAGTGGTTGTTATCATCAATTAAAACTACCCCTACGTACATTTAACACTCTTTTATACTTACTATATACTTGGTTAACATTCAAGTAACTCTCATAAATGACCAACAGATGATGATATAAATACAAAAACATTTTTTATTGAAATACAAGTACCATGTATCCCATATCAGGATTATTTGTGTTTTACCACATTAAACTTGATATTAAGTGATTCAACACTAGATTCACTTCAAAAACAAACTTATGAACATAATAAAAACATCTCGTCTTTGATCTAGCCGCTTAAAATGCATGTCAAGCATTTATAATTCTCATGTCGTGCATGTACTTTGATCAACACAAAGCACACTTGGTCTGCAATCTGATTTTAAGGATTCCAAATATTCCATCACTTGTAATGTTCGCGTTGTTCCATCACATCCTCAATTGTGCACTCGCAAATAATAATAGTTTTGATTGCTTGTGATTTTATGGCGTGGCTATTTCCACCAATGCACTGCGATTAATACTGCGAATGACAATCAAGTGGAGTTGATGTAAGTGCGCAAATTTCGGTTGATTGAAGGCCTTGTACGCAATGGACACAAAGTGATACATTTTAGTTAATTTTAATATGCCTGAAGTCGTAAGCTAGTTAGTGATGAGTTGTAGGTCATTTGCAGATGGCAAACGAGTGTTGGAGATAATCGACAAATTTTACGACTTTACGCATGAGTGCTAAATAGTTTTCATATGGGGAGGCTCACTTTGGGATAGTAGCAGTGATCAATAATTAGAAAACATTAAACTTTTAGTGTTTTCCTAGTTTATTTGGTAAATTAATTTAAAATTATATATTTATGTGTTTGCTGGGTTGCCTACGTTCAATGGGTGATTTAAATTCCAAATTAATTCTTCTTGTTTATTATTATTCGATCACTTGATGGCATTATTTCGCACAGTGAAGGTTTTCTATTGCTATTGTTCGATGTCAATGCGCAACAGGAAATGACGGAATCATACGCCCTATCGATTGATTTCGTTTTTTCGCCGTGATTAATCAAACGCCGGAACGTTCATTGCTGGCACACGCATTACACATTATGCTGTATGATGCGCATTCAATAAGCACTTCACATTAGATGTTATAACATTACGCAGTTTACATTCACGCACATTGCGCAATATGAGATTAAAATCTGTATTTGAATTTATGATCGAAAACGATATTAGTCGCCAGAGAGTACTATATAACATCTCTTCACATCCGAAGCGTGACTCGGTTATAAAACAAATTGAAAACAAATCACTGTGAATATTATTCAGTGGTTTTAACTTTTCGTTCAATTCCAGATATCTTTCATTAAATCTGAGAATTTGTTTTTTTTTATCGATTTCTCTTGGAATAGTAATGCAAAAAATAGATAAATAGTAATAAAAAAAGTGGAACGTTTAGTTATTGCTAGAAGATGATAATAGAAATGCAGCATCATTATTCTATTACTTTAGCATTATGCAATTGCTTCCTCGCATAGTTCGCTGCTTTAAAACAATGACTTTGTAAATCAATACCGATTGTAATGTAATACATTCATCATATGGTTAAATTCAATGGCTTGATATAAGAAAGCAAGATGATCATGTTGATGACAATTTATTGTTTACTACAATGTTGCTTTCAGTCAGAAATTAAAATCAAATTGCTCAAACCTTTGTTTATTAGAATTCTTATTCTTATTGAAAAATGGATTAAAAAACTGAAAAAGGCAGCAAGCCGAAAACGTTTTACAAATTAATATTATTATCAATTAATCACTTCGTGACAATACTCTAAAATTATTTAATAATTCTTTTCAGATTTATCTACTGCTGACTTGATACTATGTTTGAATAAAGAAAAAGTAGATTATGAAAAGTGGTTGTACGAACAACTGAAAGGTAGAATTGATAGTAAACATTGATTAGATAGAACAGATTTCTTCAAATCTCATATTAACAACTTTTGTTCTACAAGCAAAAATGTTAAAGCAGTTTTAAAAATCAGTTACACTATTTGATTATAGCTTGATTTTAAAAGCCACATCATCTGTGATTTCGTAATTATTACTTTAGTATCTATTTCCCCAATCAAATTATTTAATTCTCTATCATGAATCAATTGCGCTTGACGTCTACTAGCAATTAATGATGACAAATGGTTATAAATTATTATTGTCATCAATTGTCTTCACTTTAAACTTGTAATCATTTTATTTTCCCTAATAGCCCTAAATGATTTATAGCACAGTTCTTCTCTCAGTCATAATCTCACATAATTTATGCATCAGCTAACATAGTTTACACTCAATTTTCAACTGCCAACACTTCACAGATCAAACGCTTCACTTGCAATCCTATAAACTTCTATTCCCTAACAAGTTACTGGTTAGCAAGCAGTCTCAGCTCTAACAGTGACAAGACATTAAAGCCATTAACAATGTACTAAAGAAGCAACCGATGCAATTGATGCGACGGATGGTATGCAGGCAACATTAAAGACTTTCAACGCGCTGGCAAACGCACAATTCAATCCATTCCGATATGTTACAATGCATTACGTCGCGACTTGTGGCATGTGCGCATGAGATGAAAAGATGCACGGCGGATGTTAGAGGAGATGACTGAAGACAGAGACTGGAGAGTAGTTAGCGCTTCATACAATTCGATTTATTATTGATTGTGTGATTTATTGGCGTGGACATCAAACTTTTCCTCTATTTCTCTTTCGCCAACCATCTAATAAAACATTCAAGTAACGATATTTTTAACAGTTTTTAAATCAGACAATGGGCACTTAGGCATCAACGAAAACATCTAACATGTTCGCATTTTTATACAATGCATACACCCTTATATCATCTCCGCCAAAAGAAACAACCGACCACCCTCACCCAATCTTTTCAATTAACCGACTATATAAAAATAAATGCAATTTCAAATAAACATTATACTGAAGAAGGCAGCAAGCCAAAAACATTCTAGAAATCAATATTCAGAAAGAAAATAGATAATAATTTATTGAGCGGAAAAAATTTTGTTATTGTGACTCTTTACCACAATATAAACTAATTGAAGTCTATCAATTTCCAGATTCTTTAAGAAGCATAAACGTCGACGACGACGACGACAACACTCGAATGAGATCGTAAATCGTTGTATTGGACTATACAAAAGGGTTCGGCTTTGTAACATTCAAGTGAGTATTATTATAATAGGAAGTTATTACTAGATTTATCGCAATAAAAATATAATAAATATTTAAAACTAAAACAAATGCTAGTTTTCATTTTCATAAATACCCTCAATATACAAAACAAATTGTGCTTTCTTTTGATGACACAACAGGAGACTTTTATAGTATTGTTGTGTGTGTTTACGAAGTGTTTAAGATTCATTATGTTGATAAAATTTCACTGTAACACTTACTTTCAGTCAGCCTTCCAGTCACACTTCCAGACAATCTTTAAACCCTTAAGGGTAATCTCAAAATCCACAAAATAACTAACTCCTACAGAAAAAACAGCCGACCAATTATAAATTACTTTCATACTGAAGAAGGCAACATGTCGAAAACGTTCTAACAAGAAAATATTAGTAAGTGTTATAGTAAAATTTTATCAATATAAAGACACTTTTAGTAATGACAAAATTGCAGTTCTTGGCAACAGATTTGTAAGAAAGCTTTGATTATAAATGTAAAATAGAAAAGTATTGTTGAGTGTAGTAATAATGAGTGTGACTTAACACCGACTAATTAATTATGTTTATAAAACATTTTCGCCATGATCATAGCATTGAAGATAGTAACAAACGGAAAACATTTTGTAAATAAATAATTAGAACGCGTTAAAGTAAACCTCTATCAACCTAATATAAATAGAGAGTAGATAATTTGTTTGACTTGAGACTTTAAGTAAAAAGTATTATTAATTTTGTTATTTTACAAGTTTCATCTTTAAATTTGCTACATTTAGTAGCTAAATTGCAAAGTTTTGGGTCAATTTAAGAACCAATAAAAGAAGTCTTATTGGCAGTTTGAAACAATTGGAAATGAAGAAACATGATTAATAGATAAGTAGCTAGCAGCGATGTGTATATTGATATTCTGCTGAGAGTATATCCAATAAAATATATTTTCATCGAATATGGTCTCAATACAGTTGGTATCCGGCTTGGCTAACAGTACACTTCACAACCACCAAGAGCGAGCCACCTTTCAAAACTAGATCAAAACCATCAATTTTCGCTTTTATTAAACATGATCAATTATCCATTTGCTTTCTTTTCAAGGAGCAATTGAATGTGGTTCTTGATAGATTTATTGATTTGACTGCAATATAATGATTAAATTAATTGAAATCCTAATTGTACACGAGCTCGCAATCATCCGGCATAATTTGCACAATCAGCTAAAGCTAACTGCATCTCTGCACCCAAATGCACCTTCAATGGCTCCATCCAGTCGCCTTTGACATCAACCATCAGCCGCTACCCACATCGCTCACACGCGGTCACGATCAGCTTGTTATGAGCCCGCCCGGCCTTGTCCCGCTCGATATTAATTGAAATCTTAATGGGTGGCATTTCGGGGGGTCGCGCGTTATTAATTAATAACCGATACGTATTATTATCCGGACATGCTTGGAGTTCCAAAGGGTTCATTCGGTTCACCCAGTCCGACATATGGGCTTTAGACATTTGACAATGCCATTGTTAACGAAAATACGACGAACCAGCACGTACACGAAGTGCTTAAAACTTGGGCAATAAATCAACTTTACGACGTGGCTGGCCCAAGATTGATAAATCAATTTTAAATTAATTAAAATTTATTTGCGTTTAATTAATCTAAATGTTTTGGTTCCAAGTGTTAATAAATTGAGATAAATACTATGCGCAAATTGATTTTTGCTTGGTAAACCAAATAATAATAATTGTTACGTCTATATTACTTATCGTTATCTAATTGACCAGAGTTTAAAATGCAAAAGTACTAAAGTCGTCAGGATTACGTTTTTGATTTGTAAATCTTAGTTCTTGCTCAATACTTTGTTCATTCCATAACATAGATTAATCCTAATTGTTTACGAATTGTTGTTTTCCGTCTCAAAATTGAGGAAACACTTCAAATTAAAACTATAATGTGTTGTAAAATAACTGATAAATATAACTTTTCTTTAAATACTTTAATGTGCTGAAAAAAACGGTTTTCTAAAAAAATTATTTTTTATTTTAATTTTAGTTTGTAACTACATTTTGATTGAGATTTGATATATTGTTCTGTAACTTTTGTACTCGAGTTTCAATTCTTGAATTGCCACTTGTACTTGAAATTAATTTACTACACTTTATGTGTTCAATGGTAGCAACCGAAATTATATTCATGAAATGATCAAATGTTTGACATGAAACTTCAGAATACATTGAAAGTATTTGAAACACACAGCGGCAATTATTTTTAATTAAAATATTTATTTGTTTTAGGAATGTCCCAGTGGTGTCGACTTTCGATACGAACAATGCGCTGAGTTTAATGGAAGATTTTACAAAGGAAAACAGTATTATTGGGAGCCATATTACAAAGGTAAATAAATTAAAACAAGCAGTAATTTTTTTATTTATGTTTGTTATTAGAAACAATCTTCATCTGTTTATTCAACATAAAAGCGATACGAAAGGTATCAATGTTAAAGTTAAACGTAGGCAGTACCAGTATTTACTGTCGACAAAGTTGCCTATAGTAGAGCCATAGATTTGAATTAATACACTCCAACTATTTTATTTTTCAAATGATAAAATAATATTATTTATTGTATTGCACAAATATCATTAATCTGGATATGTAATATTTTCTTTCTGATTTTAATATTTTTCTGTATGTTAATCGTTTTAATAACAAAATAAAATTGCGTAGACAAAACAGGATATTTCTTTATACGCTGCATTAAAAATTTACGTTATGTATAATGCGATAACACTGTAAAGTAATATCGATATAAAATGACATTAAAAAGTAACATTGATGTCATTTATATTTGAATTACATTTATTTATTGTACGCTTTTCACGTTGGATTGTCAAAAAAATATATAGAAAAATACATTTTGTATTAAAAGTAACTTATTTGAGACAGGCTTATGTTTATAGTTATTTATTAATGAATGCAGTCTAATTCGACGAGCTATAAAGGTGGTTTGCATTTGTTTTCAGGAATTGATGAATGCGCATTAAATTGCCTTGCCATCGGAGGCGGATTTTACGCCACATTGAACAAAACGGTCGCAGACGGGACTAGCTGCCAGAAGCCAACGACTTTTACCGGAAAACTAGCTCCCACGGGCACCAGAGGAGTGTGTGTCGACGGATTGTGCAAGGTCAGTGCCATTTTAGTTTCATTCAACTCTATCCTAGCACGGAAGGAAGTAATAGACAAATAGAAAAGAAATGAATATCACTAGGACTCACTCCCTAGTTTGTTTGGAGGAAGTACTAAATTCAAGTATTGTTATTTCACTCAGCTTTTCATTGAAAAACATTCAACAATGGACAACTCTCTGTCATTATATCAGATTCAAATTGATTCTATATTTAAACATTTATTTAGTCTACCATATAATAAAAAATAAATAAAATGCTGTTCCTCCAAAGTGCTATATCAACCTTTTCCAATAGCTCGGATGAGATTGCGTTAGAAAGCGTTATCATTTGGTTAGATGAACAATATCTGTCCTGGTATTTGTCAATGATATACCATAAAAAACACAATCTGGAACAACTGGGAAAGGATTGCAATCTCTGATTCTCGAATATTAGTCCAGTGTCTTACCAATGCGTTACCTAGCTCACTTAAGTCATATAATTTATTTACCATCAATTGCCCTGTGAAGCATTGTATGGTGTTACTTTGACTTGAATGCCTTGAATACAAGTTCAATCAGTAAATCACTGTCAGCAAAAGCTAATGCACAAGCACTGTTGACATCTAATAGCTTTGACTTGCACTTGCATTCAATTAGTGGCGCCAAAATTAACGAGGAAATGACATTAGTAATGGCATTAACTGGCAGGCATAAATATATCGGATTAAATAAAACGTTATTGTTCTGCTCATCACCATGAGGGTATTGCTATTTTTGTACTGAGATTTTGCATCTTTACTTAATAATTTTACAACAATTTGTTAATTATTATATAGAATTATTATTATATTATACAATTATTGAATATAAATCAGGCTTCCAAACCAACAACAACCTCCCTCTACTTGGATTAAATCTCTTTTAGATAATGTTACCAAAATGATTGAAATCGAATTATATGAATCTTTAAAGGCGTTTGTAAATATTATTTCAATGATTCTTACTATGTTAATTTTTCCACTTTATTGTGAATTTCTAATGTTAGCTTAAGGCTGTCGTGACGACTCCAGAATCATACTTTCCTCTATTTATCACTATTCAAATAACAAACAATGAAAGTTCCGTTCAAAGATTCAAATCAATATGGAAACTGTGTTTAAGTATGTAAATATTTCAATAGAGAATGACAATTGAAGAAGAAATATGCTGATAACTCTATGGGGCTTTAGTAGCCGTAAGATCAGTACGTTTGAATATCAATATCATTTAAATTGCCTATTTATTTACAATCCAAATCTCGTCGGCGCCTCTGTAACCACTTTGCAAAGTATCAACAATAGGCTCTCGTCTCGTGCGCTTCCATTTCATGCATAACCAGTCGATATGTTAACAATAACTAGACACGCAGAATGTTTAAATATTTAGTTACGTATTGCTTTACTCAGTAGGCACGTTTTAGTTGCAAGGAAATAATAATCGACAACGGTTTTCGAAGTGGCACCAAAACGGCGCTAAAGGTATTAGAATAAGTGTCTTGCAAATCCGTTAAATTCGAAGAAAATAAATCTTTCAGATAAGGAAATATCGGAGAAGTAATGTGTGTGTAGCTCATTTGTCTTATCTGGACAGAAAGTGGAAATTTACAGATAGGATTTTCATGTCTAAGATCTACAAAAGTTCAAAAGAGAAAGATGTTCACAATGTAAGCATAAAAATTATTTATTATAATTGGCTTGAATTGTCAAACAAAACTAAGTTTAATGTTACTTTTTTCTTTCCAAACCTTAGGAATAAATGAAGAAATTTGAGGAGAAAAAGAATTGAAGCTCAAAAAAATAATTTTGATGTGTTATCAGGTGTTGCTTCTTATGAAGCATACTTCCAAAAGCCTAATTGTTGTTGAATTGCTTTTGGAACTGTCGCTATAGTCGCCATCTCTACGCGATTTTATTATTAGTTTTATTCCAACAACAAAATGTTTTTAGAGACTTTTCACTACGGAAGTGTAAAGCACAAAAAATAATTTCCAGTTTTAATGTTGAACATTTCATTATTTATGCGGTGATTATTCAGAAATAGTGAAGTTTATAACCCGTAAAATATAAATATTAGTATAACATTTAATTTGTTATGCTTTGCGTCTTAGTTTTAATCTTAATTCATTCAGTTTGTAAACTTTAGACTGCTTGATCCATAAATATCAGATTTTATTTCAATGAATTACGTTAATATCATAATCGTGTTATGCGCATGAATTTACCATGATTCCCGTCGTAGCCGTCACATCAAATAAAATGACTTTGCACACCTCCGATCAAGCTGGCTCGATAACGATCATGATTATTCTGATGCACATTATTCGCACTAAGCCGCCCACTTTTGCGCACAGAAACATACTGAAGCCAGTTATCGCCTTCCACGATCTCGAATTATTTCTGGAATCATCTCAACTCGATTTGAGATGAGCAATGTTCAAAGTATGAAGAAGAATGCATATGGTGTGGTGTGGAATTAATTAAAATATCGAATAAAACCGTGCAAATTAATTATTTACACAGTACAGTTCATATTTTGTTGGTAATCTGAATTAATATTTGCTAAACTAATGCGAATTTAACAACGAAAGAGAACAATGTGTTTAATCAAAAGAGCTGATTTTAAATTAATACAGTGCTCATCAAATTTGTTGGCGCAGATGAAATTAAAGGCAATTAATACTGAATATTAATTATAACAAATCAATTACAGTTGCAGGTAATAGATGTAAATTTCAATATTGACTATTCACTAAGTTATTCGCATCTAATTATTTACTGTCGGAGTGTAATTACAGTAAATAACAGCCACTTATTCAAACATATACATCTACAAACGTGCAATATTTGAAACAAGCTTCTGAATGTGAAATTGTCTTTATGCTAATAATGGAATTGAAGTGCTCAAAGCATGTAATTAACTAAACTTATTTAATATTGATTTGCAGAATTCAAATTGGTGTTAGTTTCTCTTCACATCCGCATTGTTTAGAAAGAATTTGTCATCTTAAAAATTGTCAAAATTCTCGATTTATACTTTACTTGAACTTGTAATGTTGACGTTAATGATAACATAATTAATTAGAATCACTATATTGCGGATGTAGCAATAGATCTGGATTTATTTAGTACAATGGCGAACGAATTATCTTAATGAGTTTTTGAGTAATTGCAAAGTCGGTCTTTGAGCAGCAATTTGTCATTTACAGGCATTGTAAATAATTGCAAACGAAACGCGCTCCTCTTTCCTGTTTACTGGCGCTTTAAGTAACTAAGCCACAGCGCCCCTGCGGCACCGTTTTCCAACATTGTGGAAAATAAAAAATGCAATTTGTAATTTGAAAATATCAGTCGCGAATAATTTGTTTAAACTGATACGGCCACTGGCTGGTTGGTCTAGGGGTATGATTTTCGCTTAGGGTGCGAGAGGTCCCGGGTTCAAATCCCGGACGAGCCCGCGTTTTTGATCAATCATAATGATGGTCAGAAAGTCAAAAACTCTTTACCTTCAGGACTAGATAGCCACTTCGCTATTTATTAATTACACTCTTACTTACACTTAAGAACTTGACTTCAGCGGCACCTCAGAGCTTAATTCATTCCTGTCTATCATCTTGTAAAAAATAAAATTGGAAATAGATCTTGGTTCATTTTGTAAAATGGCGAACGAGATAATTTAACCAGTTTTTGAGTAATTATTACTTCAAGTCAACATTTAAGTCGAAGAGCATAATTATTTATCAGATTAATCAAATCACTTGGTATATTATGCAAAATAGTAATAACAATTTTGTTTTAACTTTAAAGCAAGCTAGCGTCGTATTTCATTTTTCCTCATTGATTAAATAAATTTATTTCTGCTTTCAGGTATCATTCTTGTTGCTCCATTATTATTTGTTTCTCACCAACTCACACACTGAGCAAGCCCTTCAAAGACTCAGCGATAAATTGACGTAAATATTTCAATGTTTGAATAATTATGCGCGCTTATGCCATTTATTATGCAGCACGGAGGCTGGCAATTGCGTTTATTGGAAAAATAATGATTTCTAATGATTGTCAATTATCTACATTTACAGCAGGACAACTTCGACATACAGTATAATTTACATAAATTTATTTATATTAAAGAACTGCAATACAGAACTCGAATGCTTAGATATTCCTTAGGGGTATTTAAGTACTTGTGTTATTACATATTATGCTTGATCACAATATAATAGATAATTGGATTCATAATTATTGTTTACATAGAACGAGAGGAAATATTAATATATACTTGTATACGTAGAGAGAGTTGCCTATACTGAGAAAGTCGATCAGTAATAACTTTCAGTAATAACTGCAACACAAGGTACGATTTATTGCATTGAAAATGCGAAAATTGCAGGAAAAATGGCTAAACATTATTGCAATGCACGAAATCCAGGAATATATTCAGGAATATATTTGCAATAATCATCTTAACCTTTAGGATTCTGAGATGGCATTTGTCTAATTAAGATTTCGTAATAATATGCATATTGGAGAAATGCTAATAATAATTAGAGTATTGTTGAGGGTGATTACGAAATGTTTAAAATTTATTATGTTGATAAAACGTTTTCGGCATGTTGCCTTCTTCAGTATTTATTTAGAAAGTTTTGAATTGATGGACACGTGACCCTGAATTATAGGATGAAGCCATTTTGGTCAACACGGGTCTACCGGTAGCATCAGTATCAGCGAGATGTTGTAGTGAAATTTTATCAACATAATAAATAATAATAATTACTAATTATTTTTGATTTTACCTATAATGAGGCAACTAAGAAATAGACATATTAATTCATAACTATCTACAATTACTACATTTGTATGAATTCCGTATTACGACAATTCATAAAATTGCTGATTGATTATTTACCTAGAGAACAACAATATTGTTCATTCTCTTCGCAATGAGAGAGGTGGGACCATCGACTTTATCTGGTCTTTCAGTTCTTAAGGGAATGTGAATAAAAGTATATCTGTGCCATCTTTTCTCTATTCTCCACCGAGAAAACTTAATATAGGAAGCCAAGCCACCACCGTCTCCCGAATGCTAGTCCAGTGGACATTAGAACCACTTGAATTTCAAGTAACCATTGGCAAACAATTATAGTTTGTAGCTTCACTTTAAATAGATTTCAATTATTATTATCTTCTATTAGTTGAATTGTGTTCAAGTGTTTGGATTGGCATTATTGACTTCCTTAGCAAAACATTTCGAGGTACATTTGCTTGAGAAGATAATTTTAAAAACTAAACAGGAAATATTGAGAAAGTTAAAGTCGTGGTATGGATAATAGAATGCTAGAAAATCTTTGGGTTTATTTTTCCGACAGTTTTCACAATTCACAACTGAGAGATGAAAAGTAATTATTTCTTTTTGTTCTTTAGAATCTATTTATAAAGTGCTTTAAAATTATTTACTTTGTTCTGGTCTGTTGGGTTCATGTTTTCTCTAGCAGGACAACACTATAATCATTTTAACATTAAGCTTAACCTCATTTATCTTCCCATCTTGTAATACCAGTAATCTCATCGAGCATTATCTCCTATTTAATCCAAATGATGATTATAAAACAAGCTAGCAGGCACCGAAAGGTGGAAATAGTCGTACATTGGTCGGGTTCTCGTTTTCTTCAAATGTCACATTAATCCGATTAGGTTCGTGCGCGCTGCCAAGTGATTTGATTCGTTACTCGTTCGCTTGCAGACTTACATTACTTTACAATACATTTAGAAATGCCTGGCTCCGTTTATTGCACCGCACGGCGCGCTCACTAAATTACTTGCTTTATTTTTATTGCGATTTTCTTCATTAGACCTTCGGGTGTCGAATAACAAAATAAAATCACGCATGTTATGGCAACTGCCACAAGCGTGCAATGCAAACAATGTCTATTCGCATGATAATATCTGCCTATGATTAATTCATCTATGTAATTTATGATTGAAGTAGATGGTTTAACAATGCACTATTTATTTTCGTTATGTTTATCTATTCTATATTATATTTTGATTTAACTACTTGTTTAGTTTTACTTGGATTTGGCATTTGTTTATGACTTTGTATAGTTTTGTACATGTTGCAATATTTAATTATCAAGTTACATTTTGAATTCTGCGGTTGTCATGGATTCATATATTTTACGGCAGGTCATAGCAGGTCAATGGCGTAATCAATTTCGTAAGCTTTGAAGTCTATAGAGTCAATTGCAATAAAATTTAAAAAAAAAAAAAGAATTTATTAAGTGTCATTAAAATGAATTTTGCTCTAACAAACTACTTTATATTAAAATGCTACTTTACCAAGTAGATAATTTGTTTGATCTCTAAATTTGCTACATTTAGTAGCTAAATTGCAAAGTTTTGAGTCAATTTAAGAACTGACTTCTTTTATTGGCAGTTTGAAACAATTGGAAATGAAAAAACATGATTAATAGATAAGTAGCTAGCAGCGACGTGTATATTGATATTCTGCTGAGAGTATATCCAATAAAATATATTTTCATCGAATATGGTCTCAATACAGTTGGTATCCGGCTTGGGTAGCAGTACACTTCACAACCACCAAGAGCGAGCCACCTTTCAAAACTAGATCAAAACAATCAATTTCCACTTTTATTAAACATGATCAATTATTCATTTGTGCCACTAATAAATATTCTTATTTTTTGCAATATCTCACAAATTATTGAATTTTAATTGTTTTTTTTTTCTAATTTAACAATTTCAGTACTTTAAATAGCAAATAGTTATAATTATTTGTTATATATGTTATTTAATAAACTCTCATCTTATCAACTTAGCGTCTAATGAACTAAGTGCTACTAGAGCAGATTCTTAACAGAGGACAGATTTTTTGTTGCGGCACGCTTTTAACGATTTCAAAATTTGGCGGCACACAAAAGTGCCGCGGCACGGTGATTGTAATTTGGATCTAGAGATCCAACAACAGGATTTATACCTTAATTATATCGCTTACCTATTAGCTTTACCTAGCTCGAGTCATTGTAAAGAAATGAAGAAAAAAGGAAACGTCTCACTTCTGAGACTGGGCTCCAACGAAATCCGAACTCGTGACCCCCTGTTTACTGCTTAGGCGCTTTAATTAACTAAGCCACAGCATCGCCGCGACGCAGATTTCCAACATTGTGTTAAGCTAGATTACACCGGTGATTTGAAAAATAGTTAATCTTCTTTTTTAAATTGGAGATTCTTAAAAACAATAACATGGAATAATAAATTAAATTTGTAATTAGAAAGTACCATTTGTCAGTAATTTGTTGTCAAATTACTTTTCGTCATCAGGCCTGTTGGTCTAAGAGTGTGATTTTCGTTTAGGGTTCCGGACGTGCCCGCCTCTTTGGGAAATAAAGCTTTGGAAATAGCTACTTTAATAATATTCATCACTTATATTGTGGTTTTACATTTAAAAGCTGCGTTTGCAACAGATCATTATTCTTCTTAAGGGATCGCCCATTCCTGCGAATCGTCATATAAAAAATAAATTCGCGGCAATCTGTTTACTGGTACACATTCACCACATTTGCAATTTGAAATAGTCTGACAAATACATCACATAGTCTAATAAATACATTGTAGTGTAATGCAAGGAATGTAATTACCACTTGTCGCCATCGGTGCAAGACTTGTCCAACTACTAAATACGGACAAGTATGAAACCAAAGAAGTAGTTCATTACTAGCTTAAGGCAACAAGCAACAGTGAAAAATTTGCATTCATATTAACAAATTGAGCAAACGAAAACGATACTGATTACGAAATAAAAATGATAACATAATAAACCATAATAGAGTATTGCTATATCATTGATTACTTGTACTAAGGTATTGCAATTATCATGAATAATAACACTATAGTCATGATAGTTGGAAAGTCATGCAGATCATCAAACGAAAGAAAAATGTTGATTGAATTTGATTTGTGATGGTCATGCTTTGCGAAAGAATAAGCCCGATTTACAGTTACAGAAATTAAATACAAACCCACTTTAGAAAGATTAATGTTGTAGAAATATAAAATCTAAATAATAATTTCAAGATATTCCATTGAAATTCTTTTTGAATTAATTCAGAATGATTTTAAATGAACTTTAATGAATTCATCTCATAAATTACACTCTGATTATTTTGATCTGTCAAGAGAGACTTAATCAGGCCAATCACTGTCAGAAGCGACAGAAGAAGACTCTTCAACCGAATCTCTCTATTATTAATTCCAACTGTTTTAACTAATAAACGGAAGATAAATAAAGGTTACAAACGCATAAATGTCGCACTTCATGATGTTAGGGACAGATATAATCGGGATGTTTGTTGGATTCAATTTAATCAAAATGTAAATTACCAATAGGGGTAAAAGTGGCATAATGAGGAATGAGAAATTAACAATTAAAAACAGAGTGAATAAAAATGAAATCAGGGTGAATCAATAGGATTGTTTGAATTGGAACTGGACGTGGGGCATTATACCATTTACAATGTAGATTGTAAGAATCACATTCATAAATTAATTAACAACATTGTTGCAGAGAAGATTTAACTAAAAATTATGAATGAAATATATTTGTGAGCCAAAGTGAAATGACAGCCCTACTGCTACGCTCATTTGTTTTCTCCGCTCCATTTGGTATTGTCCTACCTGGCTTATTCACTCTTAAAATTAGCTTTTCAATTACTCACTCTTATTTTTTCACCTTAAACTCAACTCTCATAGATAGAAGGCGGCAAATTCTATTCCTGTGCCAATTACTTGCTCTTCTATATTCCCATTAAAGATATGGAACCCAAAGAAAAGAAAGAGGCATCCAGAAGGAAAACAGAGCAATTGAGGTGGAATTGTGGCAATAAAATTCATTGCACTGCGAATAATTCCGTGCGGATGCTTAATGGCGTCATTAATTTAACGCAATTAGGCAATTAACATCAAGAAGCTGCGGCTTTCCGAAATTTAGCAATACCTGCGTGGCAATGCGTTTTATCTGACTAAAAGCTAGTCTCAGTCTATAGAGGAAATATAGTCAAATACTACAAATTTAATTTGATACAAAACATTAATTCGAAATGAAAATATAAAATTTTGTTTTTATCTATATTTAGAGAATTTTAAAGACCTAAAGTACAATCAAATTGAATTATCATTCTCTTAAATTTAATGATCGTTGAGCGCGAAATGCAGTTGGAGAGTTTTTAAATGCTTCTGATGAGTGCTTTCAATGAATTTATTGGCGCGATAAAATTATCGCACGCCGCGATCGCGTTAAACTCATCGGCGTGAAACATTTAAATCGTAATTTGGAGTCGTTGGCTTGAAGTCCTGACATGTGCCAATATAATTCGCTTGCAATGGTTGTGATAGTCAACTGCGTTGAGATGTTGCTGCAGCTGGAGGGAGCACGCTTGAGCTACCTCCGGCTTGGAGTCATCTTCACACATTCGCCTCACAACATTTTAGCAAATTAATAAAGACTTGAGAAGAAACACAATCTGAGATTTCACTGTTTTTTGCAAGTGGAAGCAGTGCGTTGCTATCCGACGATTTCTAGGATGAGTTGGGATGATATACTATGCCTTAAGTTACGACATGTGCGGAGATTTATAGAGAGATAGAACGGTAGCAAAGAGGATAATGTTTAGAGTAGCAAACGACAGACAGAGACGACAAATCATATGTTTAAGAATTAAGAGTGGAACAGAAGGATCTTTGTATGGATTGCATCATTTCAATTCACAGAAAAAAGACAGTAAGTAGACTTGTTGGTTCAAGGTAATTAAAGTTTAATAAACAAGAATGGCTTAGGATTATAAAGACAGTTGAAGTATTGAATGTAGATTAATTTACACAGGAGATAGTTTTTCTCTTTGGATTCCTGAGAGGAAAGCTGGAGTGTAGGAAAAAATCTAAGATGAAATTGTGCATATCCCATAAACGCTAATTATAATTTATGCATTCAACTCGCGTGCTTACAGCACTTGCTGTTTACAGTAAATTACTCGGGGGATTTTATTTAAGTATACTGGTTGTTCCAATATGGGATTATTTTGAATCATTTAGTGCTCTAAAGCGTTTTGCTTGTTTTACATCCAGAGGTACTCAACTTAGAATCTTTTTTATGCTGAATATAAATGATATTTTCTTACATTTTAAAATCTAGAATGCTGTTTTCTAAGCTAACTTAAACAATATTTCCTTAAGTAATTACCTAAAAGTCATCCGTTATCTTTCCTGGACTTAACTAAACTAGACTCAATTGAAAACAGTACCATTTCCGTTTCATGCACATTTTGCCAATGGGTCGCATTGCACAGTCAAAGTATTTGCACACATGGAGATTTGTAAATTTCGTCTGCGCCACGTGATAATGTTAATGGCGCCTGACGCCACTGCGATTGTAACCAGCGCATAAAGTGCATAAACAGCGCATAAGCAGAAACGCGTAAGTGCATGCACAACTTCCTAGCTTATTTAGGTTCTGAGTTACTTGCATCTTTCGACCTAAGGCAACAACAACACTGTGGCTGCGAGGAATTCGATGCACAGTTGTCGGCGATTGGTTTGTGTTACAATTATGCCGAAGCACTAGTAGATAATTATAAATCGATTTCGCGGCCATGTTTCTAGGAATGAGTATCGTGTTTATTGCGCTTTTATTGATTTGTGACAATCAGTACTTCGATGTAATTTTGTGCGACAATCGGAGAAGATAAATATAGATTATAAAATGGGCTAATCAAGTGTTAACTTGAAAGAAGAATAATTAGTAATGTTGGTTCGAAGAAGTGGGTGTTGATTAGACTTTAAAATTAAATTTTACTAAGTCAGTCTCTTAAACAAACACAATTTTTAATTGCAATCGTGTGATTGTTTATTGGCAGGGAGAATTAGCACAGGAGAAGAGAGTTGTGATTGCACGAAATGTACTTAGAAATGTACAAGTGACTTCTTTGAACTTTAAGTTTGATCAAAAATCAATTTTGTGCCACTGCCAAGAACCCAGAGATAATCTTCAACATAGGCAAAGTACATACATAACTCTAGATTTTTGGAAAGAATAAGAATAAATATATTACTTACCTATCTATGTAAAAAGAAAATTGTCTTCAAATTTGTTCTTTAGTTGCAATTTTAAGTAAACTTTTAATAAAGTGGAATAAATACTTAAATTCCTACGATATTAAATTGAACACGAAGCCTCTTGGCATATTGGAGAAATGTTTCATAATTTCGACTTGGAATAAATGCTTGTAAATGTAATATGAATGAACGTACAAATGTCATTTTTAATATGAATATGATACTTTGTTTATGTTGGCTTGTAAAGATAGTAATCTCCTATCCACTCTTCTAAACACTCTTGTGCTAACTACTACTCAACTACGTCACAACCAACTTAAAACCCAATCCGAATTATAAAGTTTGCTTTATTACTTGTTATTATGTGTTGTTGTACTTGCATTGTGTAATCTCAAATCCTTCGTCCACCCATACTCCTAATACGCCGGCGGATCTTATTGATTGGTCGCAGTAATCTTCAAAGCAAACACCTTTTAATTGGCCCCAAGTGTATTTACCCAACTCTCTAACTTCACACACAACAAGCCAAACAACTGCATAACAAGCTAATAACAAGATTAAGCCGTCAATAGACTCGATATTAATTGAATATGCAAATTGTTACAATCTCCATCAGCACTTTATTATACACAACCATTCGTACCTCTTTGCTACATGACAATAGAAATATTGCAATTTTTGTTGCGGTACATTTGTTATGGAATGATATTCATTGCTACATGGTTGGTTGTTATGCTCTCATAAGTGAGATTAATTGTCGATATTGACAGCGGTGATGATTAAGTCGTTTGCAGAAGTAATAAAACATTGAAAAATCAATTTTGATTTTTATGCGTGTATCCAATCATGGTAGTTTTATTTTTAACGTGTCTTTATAACGCGCCTACACGTGTGAAAGTTATGATCAGGTTGTGATCAATAGGAGTATAAGATTGTTGGCTGTCTCGTTGAAGAAGAGAACATGTGATCGTTATGTCACACACTCTATGTTGTTTTATTTTATGTCTTAACGACATCATAGCTGTTAATAAGCAATGAAACACACCCAGAAGAGTATAACAGCTGCAATTAATTCATTTGGATGTTGAATTGCGAATGTTACTGTCGTGTTTTCACCAACAGAATGAAGCCAAAGCGTGCGAAGCAGAGTGTTATATACTGTTTACGAGAGTGGGGAGAGTGACAATGTCAACTTATGTGCGCTGTAGTGCAAGGGTCGCGAACATACGGTTCGCAGGCCGTACACGGCCACCTACAATCTTTTGTACGGCTCACCAAAGCACCAATATAATTTGGGAAAACACAACAAACTTATAGCGTGAGCGTGCCGTAAATGCAAATTATTGTTTTCTTTGTTGGTTCATCTGTTTTGTCGACTTATTTCACACGCTGCACCTTGGGGCACAAGAGTCTATTGTTCTATTAATCAATATTGAAATAATTTAGTGCTGTTTAGTTTATCTTATCGATGAATTGTCTTAGCAATGCTACAGAAGGAGACACTAAAAGCAAACAAAAGTCAATGTGCAGCCCGCGTTTTTTGTTGAAAATGGCCCGCCGTCTGAAAATGTTTGCCGACCCCTTGCATTGCTTGCTAGGTTTTATCTTGTTTCATTATAGGTAATCTATCATCAATGCATTGAATACATTTATTGAATATTACCTGTTGGCAAATTTATATCCTCTGTAATTGGGACATTCATTATTTATTTATTCATCTAATGCTCGTAATTTGCAACCACGTCTCCAACACGATTGGCAATTAGTTAGCACTCGAAGTTTTGCGTCTCGCAGAACTTACACAGTAAGTACAAGCACATAACGACACGTTATTAAATGTAGCTCTAGCTGCTGAGCGATTCCGTGCAGTTTGAGGTTGTTTCTTCTTTTTACAGTGTAATTTTCCAAACGTTGTGAGGCTCACAATTCCGATTTCCTATTGATTTATATGAACATGGATGTAATAAGACACAATGTTGTGTAGTACTCAAACAGAAAATTTCTGTGTTCATTAAAGGTAAACAGGATAGAAAATAAAAAAAGCATCTAACACATTCTAAGTACTTCTTAGAAATTGAGATGAAAAAATTCAATTGAGATGATTCGTAGAATTAATTGAATTCGTGGAAAGAAAAACTAGTTTTAAATATTTCAACTGAAATTGATATAACATAATCATTGGGTCTTGTTTTATTATCGGCATATCAATATAGATAAAATACTCGACTGGCCAGTTGCATTTGAATTAAACCTAAATGCCTATAAAGTATTAAAATTTTATGCATATCCACACGGTTTTAAGAATAATCGCGTAATAGTTAGAAAAATAGGCATGAAATAAGAGTGTGCATGTGATTTGCAGTTATTTGCATTGCATTAGTCGGGTAAACAGGCGAATTACAGTTGGATTTAAATAAGCATGAACACATGCAGTTATTAGTAATTGTGATTGCGGTGTTAATAACACTAGGTGATATATATTTTTCGACTAATTATAATGAAGAGAGGCGATGAAATTTACTCAAATTCAATAAAGATTAATTAATTTTAGAAAAGGTATATACAACATATGTAGAAATAACTTTTGTCTATATGTCCCAAACATACCCTCGTAACTAAATTTTTCATAGCATTAGACTTTGGTGATGTAAAGAATGGTGTATTAAGAAGCATGGCGCCTGCTTCTCGCCTGCGAGACCTTGCGAAGACAAGGCTTCCCAAATATTGGGTGGAAATAATTCGCAGGATTATCAAATTTGTATGTAAGTCGTTTTACCTATTTGATTATTATTTAAACGGAAACCTGGAGACCTAACCTGCATTATATATATATATATATATATATATATATGGTATTTTTAAAGATTAACCATTTAGACAAAATTTTTAGATATTTTTTTGCTTATTCTCATGTATAAAAGTAAATTAAATTATTGATGTGTTTGTGAAATATTCACTTTAATTTCAATAAATAGCTACATTTTTTCCACTCAAAATATATCTATTTCGATCACGTTTCAATCAAATTGATTTGCTTTTATCACTTATCACTTTATATGCCTTTCTTTATTCTTGCCAAATCAATCAATATATTACTAAGATACACTAATACATATCATAATTCTAATGGTCATGTCTGCAAAATAAAGCCAAGACAATCTCTAATACTTCTTGGCAAATGTATAAAGGTTGAAAGCACGAGAGATAAGATAAAAATAGAAAAACAGACGTAACAAACATTTACAGAGGAAATGCACATAAAAGTCGGTGCTACTTTTGGCAATGATGTCGTTTTTAATGCAAGAAAATATATACGTTATCTGTGTTAGCAGCAGACGTAGCCCTGTTTTTTCTTCCTAATGTGCTTTCCGTGTTTCAATAAGCTTCCGATATAACTGAGGTATTCATCTTGGCATCACATTCATGTTTGTGTTCAGTAAAACGTAAAGCTAATAATGCTGATTAAGTGCTACCACCAAAGAATACAAAATATAATTTAGTATGAAAGCGAATACAAACTAACTAAAAAATACGTGTAATTGAATATAGTATTTACAGTTTAGAGTATAATATTCCTAAAGCTCATTTTTTGTTGTTTTGTTCTTCTATATAATCCTTGTTCTTGTGAAGCACTTTCAGGCTGCAACAAATAAACTGAGATGTGCAATCTCCTTCATAATTTATGAAGCTCGAGTGAGAGTGTGAAAAAAAGAAAACAGCCAATATTATCTGAAAGCTTAAAAAAGTGGTAGAAATATGAAACACCATGACGTGATTGTTTCATTTCCCTTCGCCTTCTTTTCGTTTCTTGTATAAAAAATTGATGCGAGTGTTTGCCGATGACTGTCAAGAGTTACTGTTATTGCTTGCTTCCTAATCTCAATCTCTGTGGCTTATATTTTAACTCATAAACGGCATTGGTTCCGAAATACATTCAAATACATCGGAAGAGATTGAGATACAATGAAGTACAAACAAAGCTGCAAGATGACTTCTTCTATACTCACTCGAACTAATATCGAATCATATTGAAAATTCTGTTAGTGACAAAACCGAGAGTCTAATCAAATATAAACAAACAAGAAAAAGATATAAAAGAGTTTCTTTCTGAGCTTGAAAAGGGACAATAGTTTAGAAAATCAATGAAATCAAACAATAGAATATAAACTTATTCACGGAAGATAAAAAGTAGAGAATTAAAGTCTGAGAAGTAGGAGGACAGATGGGGGTTAAGGTGAAGAATAGAAGATAAAATTGGAATACGAAAAGGGAATAAAAGAATTCTTTATTATGAACAATGAAAGTGAAAAGAGGAAAACGAAGAAAGGAAGGATGAATGAAGTAGATAAAATGTAACATGGTTGAGTGATTATTGTAATCTCAACTTTCATTCTAAACGTTGAAGATGAGGACGTTTTCTTATCAATTATTACAAATCAATTATCATCAAACGACAATGGAGTAGATTTAATATTTCTCGTCATAATAGCGATGGCTGTCCCTGCTGGTACAATTTTACTGTGAAAGCTAATAGTCGCGTAGAACCTCGTCGATTGAACTCCAGGAGTTTGTTCAAAATGCAAGCGCCCTGGATACTGCTTTCCATTCTCTTGTTCGATTCGGTAGTTCTCTTTAGCGGTTCTGCATTTCTATTGTGTGTCATTTGTGCACTGTCAGTCTGATAATAGTTGTTCCTGTCCATGCACTAATGCATTTTTGTGTTTGCAATTCGGAAGTTTCGCTAATGTTTTACCTTAGTTAGGAAAAATCTATTGTATTGGTAACCCAGAATGCTATGATATAAATCTCTGACTTTTTCATTGAGGAATATTTCTAGAAATTAATTTAATGTTGGTGTAGTGTGTTCTGGGCACTATCACGATGAAGATTAAGTTTAGTTTATTTATGTCACTCAGGTAATCTTTGTTGTATAAGTAACCCAGAATGTTCAGATATAAAAAATACATGTTAGTAGTAAAAATTTATAATTTAGAAGTTAAATCTATTTTTGCGTTATGATGAAGTTTCAAGCAAGCCAGTCGTAATAAAAATCATCTAGTGGTTGCATAATTGTTTGGTCTTGATCATTTGTTATTCCAATTATAATTTTTCCATTTCTATGCAAGATTGCAATGATTGTTACTTTGTCAGTGATAGTTTTTCCATCTTCCTCCATAATCCTACTGGTTAACGTACTGCCACTTGCTTGCTCACTTTACTGCTCCTACCGCCAGCAATCTCTCCGTGTTTGCTCTTCACTTGTTCGCTTAATGCAAGCAGGCACGCAGTCGCGATCCAGGCGCGCGAACCGCAGGACACGGTGACGAGACCGCCAGAGTATCATTTGTTCCCGTGCATCCCGACCGAACGAGAGCACATCATCGTGATATCAGACGCATACGTGCCGCGAACAATAACGCGCAGCGTTTAAATATAATCAAGAACAATTTCGTTGACACAATAAAGTTACCAGCTCCTTGTAAAGTGCGAAAAGTTACGAAGAAGAAAATATGCAAAGACAAGTTATTATTTAATTTTTAAAAGATTTAAGTTATCATTTTATAGAAAGAAAATAAAGGAGCATTGAAAATTTTTGTTTGGGCATCGAGTAAAACTTATTTTTTTCAAATTAAACAATAAACAATTTCCATCAAGGTATTGGCTTTCAAAGTTGAAACAAGTATAAACAAGTTAATTTCGTAAAGTGTTAATTGAATAATTGATTGAAGCATCTACACAAGTTGGAAGAAACATGGCAAAACACGAAGAAATATTGACATTGTGTTTTCTTTTAATTTTGGTAAGTATACTTGAAATTTATTGATTCAAAAGTAATAACATTAATTTATGATCTGTTATTATTTGTAAATTCATTTCAATTCATTTATATTAGACGAATGTGCATTTTGGGTTGTCTATTTTTAATAGGAATTAACACTTCACTGAATGGTTCTGAGTAAATTTTAAAGCACAAAATTAAATGCACTCTAAATTCTCTCCGGAAAATGATGCAATTAAAAAATACCTCCCAGCTAATAAATAAACCGCTTGTTTGTAAACTGTACTGTGCCCTGGCAATAAACTCCTAATGTTTTCAACGCTTCCATCGCTTCCTTAACCTACAAAAGCCGCCGACTGTTCCCACTTTCCTCATTCCTTACATTTCCAGCTCACCTAATCTATGTTTCAACTGAATTGGTCAAGCCTATTTTAGAAGTTCCATTTCATTATAATTTATGACAATACATGGTCCGTGTGCGTGAGGCTGAGTAATTAAAAGAGAATCAATCTTTCCAATTAGAAATAGAACATAATCGTATTAATGATTGAGTTTGAATGTGCGATCTGTATAGACACGCACGCTGTCAATTTGCCAATAAGCGTTGAGAAAGACTAAACGATACAGAACATGTGATATATTTTATTTCAATGCCATATTTATTTCAGAACATTTTAAATATATTGCGAGGATTTAATAATGAAAATGTGAAGTGGTTGGGGTTTTACAAAGCTTTTATCTCTTCATTTGAAAAAATATCCCGGAAAAGTGCAGAGTAAAAAACATCAAAAAGGATTCCCCTTGTTTCTACAAGTTTATTTTCCAGTTCTGCAATGTACTACAATGGTAGAGTACGTAGTTTATTCTTCGTTGGGTGGTTTCAGGACGCTTCCGGATCCCGAAAAGTGAACGAAAAAGCGGATAGAAAAAAAAAGCACAAAATGTGTGGTCCGTTTTAGAATTTCCTCACACATGGATATTAATTATTCAGAAATTCGTATAGTTGGGTTTGGTACTCTTTACAGCTTTTTTTGCGCACAGTTGGTTTTCGTTTACTTGAGTGTTCCTAGTATTTTTTGCTTGAACATACGAATGCGGAGAGGTTACTTGGTTGGAATGTTCTTAGGCTTTGCAGAATTTGTGTGCTTTTAGTGCAAATAGTAATGTTTAAAGTACATTCTAGTTTTGTATCATTCAGGACACTACGTAATTTTAGATGGATGAAAAATCAAACATTTTTGGAAGATATTAACTGATAAATATTTACAGGATACTAAAATTATTTGTAATTTCATGCTTTATTTGCTATGAATTTTTGGTAAAAAGATAAGAACTCAATTTAATTTTATAATACAAATAATAACGGTTATTTTTGTTATTTGCTTTATTTTGCTTTGACGACGGAATATCTAGTAAACTTTTAAAGTATGAAGGAGACATAATAAACAACTACATAATACACCACGCAATGCATTTCAATGCACTTCAATAAAGTTTTTATCAATAAATACTAGTTTCGTATGCAAAGAAATATTGACAACTCATTTATTTCCTATTTCCAAAACAAACTGCAAACCTAATATTAAAACTAAACAAAGTACTAACGAAACAATAGGTGTCCAAAATAAATATACCCGCGTGCTGCTTTTCCGCTTCCACCTGTTTTCTGTTGTGTTGTTGTCTTAAATAATAATAGCAACCTCCATCATTTATATCCTCATACACTCGTGTGCAAAACGACGCGTTAATAATTAAAGCAATGTCGAGTTGTCCTTTACTCCGTTTCCCGTCTGTCTCTTCGCATGTTTGCTCTTGTTATATTAACTGTGGGACTTTTTCTCTGGCTACACATTTCCCTAGGTCCCAACATCTCGACCTATCGTGCTCTCGGCTTTCATGGAATTACCGACTTTCCAGTGTTGTTAGTAAAGCACACTTGAGCATTCAACATTCCACATTGAACAAATACGAGCTCAGGTACAATTTGTGCTTATGATTATGGCAATGTCTCGAGGACTTTTGCAAACTGGCGGACGCTATGTATTGGGGAATGTGGCAGACTGCAAACTGTAAAACAAACTGGGGTAGAATTGAGTTAAAGTTGAGTTTGAAGAAAAGAAAATATTCAAATCAAATATTTTTGTAGTTAAAAAACAAATATCGGGCCTATATTAAGTTAGGTTTTCTTAGATTTCATTATAAGAATTCAAGAGATTAAAAATGCAATTTATCGAGCATTAATTTAAATGTCCTCGAAGAGCACAAATTTGGAATGCAAATATCCATTTGCATTGAGACTCCTGCGCATATCCAATTGGTTATGCGCATGGCAATAATGTTAAGCAAGGGGGTTGACACTAATGTGACAGTACTTTCCAAGCACGTAACTCTTACAAGCACTTTTTGATAATAAAATACATTGACTGTATTATATATATTTAATCTGGAGGTCTCAGTTTAAATACATTAAGATTAGAGTAGTGCTGCTGCCATATTTTCATTTTTTATTACTGGATTTTTGCAACCAACATTGTTTATTTATAGCTTGACAATTTATGCATCTATTGACACATGCATTAGACCACAAGTATTAATGGTGTGGGTTTCATAAATAAAATTCAAATTCTATTAAATTTTTGATAGCCATTTTTCAATTTTGTTAATAATTTCCTAACCAGTTTATTATATCAATTTATTTTTTGTATTAGATATAAAATCCATAATAATATATTTTGTACATATACAAGGTCATCAATCAACGGTTTTTCAACAATGGAAAAACAATAATAAAATGATTTAGTTTACAATATATGCATTGCATGTTAAAATGTTTTTTTTTTTTTCAATTGTATAGAAGTTTTTGAATGTTCGAAATTAGTGGTTCTTGAGGACTTTTTGGCAAATTTTTTGATAGTTGTTTAACGGTTGGGATGGTTGGAGAATAGTTTAATTGTTAGTTCCTTATGTCTCAATTCTATTGGAATTATTTTGGTTATCGAGTACAAATTCGTGTTTGACACGTGTAATTTGGAATGATTCGGGTTGCTTCACGCACTAAATACTAAGTTTCGTTTGTCTACAATAATTAACTGAGATTTTTTTCTGTTTATTTGTATTGCTCACAAAATTGTGTATCACAATTTCCAAGATTTACTCTTGAATCCATTTCTATTTTGCTTAACTTTGAATTTTATGTTTTACTACATTTCTAATATTTATGTCTTATCGAAAAAATTAGAAAATTTATTTAAAGTAATGTTTTTACTAGTCTTCTTCTTATTTTATTATTTTTAAATATTTTCTATATTATTCTTCTTTTCATCTAGTCTTGCATTTCACAAAATTCAATAAAATTTACAATTTGCAAATCAAGAATGCTATATGCTTGTGTTCACATTGTATATAGTGATAATCTGGTTTAATAAGAATGCGCCAAAATAAAATAACACGCAAATGGTTCAAATGTCAGTCGCGTCGCATTTTATTCTATCACCCGCAATACAGGTAATAAAGTTGCTATTACTATGACTAAAAAGCCTAAAGTGCTTTGCTTTAATATGAAAGGAAAAAAGTACAGCCTTACTTTATAAATGGAACAACGGGGAAGATGTATCTTCATAATACTGCAAAGTATAACAATAAAAGCAGAGCGAACAATCTGAAAATTATTTAGATAGACATTTCTTTGATCTTGAATAGAAGATACTCAAAAAGCTTTCACTCTTAAAACATCTACCATATTCATTTTTTCAAAACCTTTTTTGCATCGATTATACGTTCTCCAGAGTTTTTCCGCTCATCCTTGCACATCCGCAATAAATTCCGCCTGCGAATTGCAACACGCACCGAAATAGAAATTCCATTAAATCGAATTGCGTCCGCTCGCACTCCAACCAAATTGAAGACCTTGCCCAATAAAGCATACATTTGACGCTGCCCACAAATACAGGACATTAAGCTAACATTATCATATTGGAATGCACAATGTAAACACTAAATTGCATACGCACTTGTCACATGGCTTGATCGTTACAATAAACTCACCGAACTATTTCTGTCATCCTTAGAAAATTAAATTATGCTTTATGTTTAATGCCATTATATTTTATTGCTGTACGGGTTTAATATCTTGCTAACCCATGCTGGTGAGGGAGTCCTTAAGCTTGCAGCAGTCCCGAATAGCGTCAATTTCTTCCGGTTTATTATCAACATTTTTCTGGATTTGTGTGCGCTCGTTTGTTTTATGACCAAGCAATAATACTAGCGTGGCTTTGATAATTCGGTAAGCATAACGTCAAAGGAACAAGATGGTAAGAGCCATACGAGCGAATATTATTATTATTATTATTCGAAGGTGATATTTTACGGATTGTTTCTTCCATGTTTTTAAGAATGATTAGAATTTTAGTATTTTGACTAAACAGGTTAACCAACAAAGTTATTCTTATTGGTATTCAATTATTCAGCAGTCCCACTAAATTGAATTGAATGCGTCTATTTGACGCATTTAATCTAATCTAGCATTTTTTCCTAATCTACATAACCTAAAGACACCAACTCAGGACTGTAACTCTTGTTTGGAATCTACCTATCAAAGAGGTTTATTGAAAAAAACACGTCCCATGTAACTAGAATATTAACTGTTTTTCTGACGTTATTAATATCTAGTAATAACGAAGTTAGCCGATGTTTTATGCCGCAAGCAGTTTATGTCCCTACGTCGCAGTATTTGCTTTGATTTGCTTCGATAACTGAAGTCAGAAAGGCCAATCCAAACAATTCTACCAATTTCAATCGGCTATGTTTCTGTTGGATTATTTTCTTTAATAATTAATAGAAAAAAAATCACGTCTTAATTAATGAAACTCATTTGAATATAAATCTTTTATAATGTAAATTGACAGTCTATTTTAATGGTTATTTGAAGTTTCATTAGCTGAAAGCCTATAATTATAGCACACAGAAATAAAGTCTTTTTATTTCTGATTAAGTTTAGTTTAATTTTCTCATTTGTCTCTCATCACCTGCTTCTATTAATCCTGCAATGCAGAATAATTAAGCGAGTAATGAGCCACTAATTCTACTTACTTCCCTTACTTCAACCCATGCAAGCAACCGGTCTTTTCTCTTTTAATTTATTACAGTTTCTCTTCAAATTCATTACAAAGTTGTCTCATAAGTCAATTCGTGCGGAGCCAAGTCAACTTAGTGCAACTTGTTAATAATATAAAGAAGGTTTAACTTCTATAAGCTCATCATCAAGCTAAAGTTAAAATTAAAATAATGTTCAGGTTGTAGGTCGTGTTTTTTTTTTTTACACTTTTTATACTTTAATATTGTAAGAGTTACTAGTATAGAACGTCATAGAACGTGTAGGGTAGAATATTAAATTATAGAGATTTGATATGAAATCGTCGAATAAATTCGAAGATTAAAAAATAATGTTTTGTTCTTGAAATTTTTGATTTGGTAGCGGTGTTGAAATAAATTAGTTGTTGCATGTTTCATGTGTGTTTGACTTGATTTAAGGCGACTTAAAGACTACGACAAATGACTTGAAATGAAATGATGAAAACTAAATTTAAATGGATATGTAATTTTGTAAATTGGCTAACTGTCGTATCATTCAAGTTAGCTAATAATTAAACATATGTTTGAGTCTCTCAAACAAATTGATAATAAATTCTAGCAAATAAATTACAATAATTATATGAAATTTACCTTGGTAAAGTAAATATTTGTTATTTAAGATGTAAATATATTTCTCCATTATTGGGATAGACTTCCACTTTGAAAATAATTAATTAATTCCTTAAGAAGTAGGCGTGTGAGCCGATTATCATATCAGCATGTCATTTAAGAACGCCTCCCGTTGAAGAAACCGTGAATAATTCTATCCGAACCTTGAAGACTGTTTTAGGCTCAGTAAATAGCTGTAATGGGATTTATTAATTGTGGGTAATTAATTAAATCCAGCCGCCGATTAAAAGAGCAAATTGCAAAAGGATTGTAAGAACGCCTACGAAAGTGTACCATGCTTGAAGAACATGCAGGACCACGGTATTATTCGGTTAAAGATTCATTCTTTTTTTAATGCTTTAATCGTTTAATGTCTTGATTAATTCTTAATGTTGGAAAATTAAATATTTGTAAATGCTTATATTTTGTAATTTTATTAGGTAAATGTTAATCTAAAACGCAAATTTAAATAAATATCATTAAGATTGTGAGGACTTTAACGACTAATCAGATCAAAATTTTAATTAACAATTGATGTTAACATATTAAAATGATAAAATTCCATTTATGCACTTTAAGCATCATTTTACGATTTAATCAGCAAATGTCTAATGTTTAGTTTACAGTCGAATAAATAAATGTCATTTGTATACATCTAACTTATAACCTAAAAATAAACTTTTTCAACGTTTAATATGACTTGAATAAAAGAAATCCAGTTCATCTTGATACGTTTACTTTACCTTATAATTGTTTCATCATGTTTTCCTATTCAAGTAAAGTTTCTTTCTCTCCACGCTTGCAATGTGAGAATACAAGCATACAACATACATGGCTTAATAAATAATATGCACAGTGAAGCATTTAAACTTCTTTGAACATCCGCAATAAGTTGCATTATAATGTGATGCCTACTGCAATTACCACACACATTACATGTGTGTTCATTTCGAAGATGTGCATAAATGCGAGCAGCCAGCGAAGCATGAATGAAGACTGGTCGTAAATGTCATAAAAGTAGCAGTTGGGTACAATATTAAGACATTGACGGTTCCGATTGTTAGTGCCGAGACACTTTAAGACTTTGAGTGCACTCAAATCCTTCAAATTATATGACTTTACTGGGAACTTCCATTTTTTTATTGCTTTACAATAACATAATGTTTTGTGTCTTTTTAGTTTTCTTGCAGAATATAATACTGTTGAACAGTATCATGATTTTCAAAGAATACGGGTTTTTCAAAATTTTTGAATCGTCGATCGTTTTTTTTTTTTTTAATTTCGATTTTAGTGTTTGGCTGAATTTCGGTTGCAATTCGATATATTGTTCCATAAGTTCTGTAATTATTTAGCCGTCTTCAATAACAATTTGTGAATAGTTACCGAATAAATGTGTGAAAATGTGATTTGTTTATCTTTAATAGTTCTCAAAATGAATTATTGTGAAAAAGTGCAGACGCTGATTTGAACGCATATTCCGAACAAATAAACATTTTGAATGAAATGAAAGTATGTTCACTCGATTAACTATGAGGTGCCCAATATGACACTAGTAATTTAATTTTCTTGGCGCATTTTGGATTTGAGATTTTTGAGAATTTTTTTTAGTCGAAAAATAAAACCTCGATTTTTACTCATTTATTTCAAAGAACTTTTTATCTATTAGCATTTCTTTAACCGCGTGATTGCAATTGTATTTTTGGGTATTTTTAAATACCTGATCAAGTGATTTTTCTTTATATAATATAGTTTATAAGGAATAACAATTTTTATTGTTGTATCTTTGTCGGTCTTCTTGGAATTAATTTGTAAGCTGCCTTCATATTTATTTCAATAGCAATCAAAACACTGTTGATAAATAAATAAAATTTTCTCTTTAAACTTATAAAATAATTGTATTATATTGATAAATTTACGACTCATTTGGGTATTGTCTCACTGCCAATTTTATCAACATTAAATATTGTAATGTTTTATGCTTCAATTACTGCTCACTTCGCGATCGGCATATTTCACCACGACGTTTACAGCGTTATCTAAAATTGCGCCGCACTATAAATACTCGTTTATGTCCGAAAATCCAGCGCCAGCCAAAAACGATATGAAGACGTCGGGTTTGATAGGAGGCACATTTTATGCGGCTGTCGGCGATGCGGCGATAAAGGTGAAGGAATAAATGGCAGCACAAATACGGTGCATGCACGTGGATTGCACATAAAGTGTACGAAACTTGGCAACAAAGAGCTATTACTTCATCGGTTAGAAATTCAATTACTTGTGGAATTTAATCAAGACGAAGATTATGAAAAACAAAATTATTTAATTTGTTGAAAATCTCTAATGATCCAAATATATTTTCTGATGGAAAATGAAAATCACGATCTTTTCTTAGTCTTTCTGGTCATTTCCAGACACTTCCGCCATTTAAATGCGTTAGATATATATTCGCGACGTGTGTTTGCGATGTTCTGATAATTTACATGTAAAAGGCTGGTTTGGCAGTAAATAAATCAGACGCGGCATACTGAAATGTCATTTCAAGTTTTCGCATATCATGTCTGTCATCACCGCATTTCCCTGCGATTTCAGTACAGCATATGGCGCTGCGGTCGTGCAGCAATGTCTGAAATCAAAATGACTGAAACGTGACTTTCAACACGTGGATGAACACATCTGTATAGAATATGACTGTTCCATATGGTGTGGCGGTTAAGCAGAAGAGCAAATATTAGAGGAGAAGGCGTGAAACCAAATTTACTTCTTTCTTCGATGGCGCGTTTTAAACATTCCGACATTCTAACATTCTAACAGCGAAATTTTGACACAATCATATTAAGCATGTGGTTGAGCATGAAACATCATAGTGAGAAAGAATTTTTTTATTAAACATATTGTTCTAGGTAATACATTAAACGTCATAAAATTATTATTACGATGTTGACACAAATTGCTGATTCATTTATCTGGGAATAGTCCCAGTTTAGTTTTATGACATCCAAGTATCTACTTTTATATATTATTCTTGAGTTTTCTGACAATTTCTTACATTTTTCACGTTTATAACACAATTTTTCCATTAACGTGCAATTTTCCTCAATTTCTCGTATTCACAGTGGAGAAAATCATTCGGCAAAAAGTCGGTACATTTATCTCTTTGCTAATGTGTCGCAGCATTTTTTACGTTAAAGAATGTCTTTCTGCAGTTTGTTTTATTTTCGATTTCCTTGAAATTTTGTTTTTGTCTTTTACAGTTCTGCCAGCTTTTTTGTTTGTTCGTCTGTTGTTTCTGATCAGAACTGACTTGTTTGTTGAATAAACAAAAAAATATTAAGGCGCTGGTTTACTAATTAGTTCTTGAACAAGTTTCAACAATAGTTTATTCCTTTCTTGTAAGACCGTAAACGTGAAGAAATGAGAAAAAGTTTGTGTTTAAGTAGAAATAAAGGATGGAATCAGGAAGTAATCGATAATAAAAAGGATGTCATCAAGCAATTACAAATAAGCTGTTCTCATGAAACTGAAAATAACAAGAAGACGCAATGAAAAAATAAGTACTTCTTTATTGAAGATGGAAAGTTGAAAATTTAATTCCCCGCAAATGATTTATGCATCTATATTAATTACTAGCTTGGAAGTTGTAACACGCCATGTCCCAACATCAAAAATATGCAACCAGTGGAAAGAACGCGGCCATTAAAAATTCCACACGAGACGAGGCGTCGTCACCTGCTGGGGGGAATGATTCGAATGATCTCGTGCCAGAGAATGCAATAAACACGAATTCAATAAATTTACACACGCACATAGCGCACATTCATCACGCAACTGAAATAATTGGAAGTTTATTTTCGTTCAACTTCAATTTCTCGCATTATGTTTCGTGCGATTAGTACACTATGGTGGAATTAAAACTAATGAAGAAATTATTTAACAACGGCTTGGAGGTGGAAATAGTGTTTGTTTGGTAGACTCATGAAATAGATATAAACGAGGGATGTGAAACATGTGATGGAATTTAAATTGAATTATCACCATAAATATATCTATTAAATCTACAAACTAAGGACCTTTTGAGACCAAAATAACTGAATTGAATGTCGTGCCAATGCTCACATTTAATAATAATTCTAAATTTACTACACGACTCGAATTTTTTGCCTGTCTGCATGTTAATAAACGTGACGATACGTTTATGAACACACAAAATGACCAACTTAAAATTGGTATTTACAGGCTACAAATTGGCTCGTTTAAATGAATACATTTTCAATAATATTATTTCATTAGCATATTGTGATTTAATTTTGTCTACTTCCATTTGATTGGAAGATGATATAGGTGTAAAATAAAACAACACATTGGAACATTTTTTACAAACAAAAAATAATTATGCTTTCATAATGCGAGAGCCATGCACACGCGCATTTAATGTGGAAATGGCCCAAGACGAGTTGTTAAAGTGTAATATACAAGTTTATTACCTTGCGTGCAGTATGAGCAAACCAGAAAAGTGCATCCATTATGCTTGTATTATGCTTGGACATTTGGCAATTCGTCGCAAATCTTTACATGTTTTATCTTTAAAACTTATGTCACTTTGACATTCATGTGTTAAAGGCAATGGTGCGATAAGTTATGGGAAATTTTCTGTTGTTCTAAAGTGCTTTTGAATTGGTATTGAGCATTTCATGTTTTATTTTAGTTTATTACAATTGCTTCCAAGTAAAACAATGAAGTATTTATGCTTTATACAAATATTAGAAGAAAACAGAGACAAAATAGGGAAGTATTGGTAATTATTGGTAATAGTTCTTCTTTGAATTTATCCAAAACGCAAGTTGAACTGAAATTCACAGCGTCGCATTTACATTCATTTGTTTTCTCGATTGTTGTTCCATTTGGTATTGTTATACTCTGGGTTGTCTTGTTTGGAAAGTGTCCTAATTTGGGTTGTAAATGAGAAAAATTATTGAATTCCAATGAATAAAATTTACTGAAGAAAACCGAAACGCGATTTGTCTCTGATACATTTTCCTTAATTTTACATAGTCATACTAAATAAAATCTGCGTTCTGAACTTACAACTTGACTATCAAATCAGCCATTACCAAAAACCTAGAGTTTCAATGAAAACCATTTCAACTCAAAATTAATGCGTTGGTATAAAATATACATTTCGATAAAATTATTTGGATTCACGGAAATATATCTGGCTTAACTAACTACCAAGTTTCATGGATAGAAAAGCCATGGTAGTAACCATAGCAACAGATACTAGACGGTTCGATTTTGATTCGAAATTTCGATTGCGACGATGTCTGCGCTCTGCTTGTCGGCTTCACGCATATTAAGAGTATCAAGATATATTGGAATAACCATAGATTACCAGCGTTCCAACCGTGGATATCTCGTTTCAACGACGCTTTGATCTTTATTTCAATAATAAATTGAACGCTACGATCTGCTACCAGTGCCGACTTCTAGTTGTTATTCACAGTAAAAATGTGTTTGAAGATTACATTTCAAACGTATAATTGATTACATGTTTGGCATTTTGTACTTTGCGCATATGAATAATTATGAAATATTCATATAGATTAAAAATCCGCTATTTGCAGTGAAACTTATAAAACGGGAAAACAAATCAATTTGGCTTAGTAATCAACGAATTATTGTAATACATTACGTTGATATAATCCTTATTGTTTGCTAATTTAACAAATGTTTTTAAAACATTTTAGCTTTAGAATAATCAAGATAACATTTTTACCGTTTTACTTATTTAAATAGTATCATGTCTTGTATTAACAATATTAAATAAAAACATTTGTTCTAATGGACAAAGAATAATAAATATTAAAATTACTATAAACAAATCAAATTATTCTAATTAAATAATTTGGTTTTAGCTCATCTCATTTCTTTAGTATGTTTATCGTTTTAATCTAAATCACTCATAATTCTCATACTCCCGTAATTCGTAAACCACCAACAATTCTATTCGTAGATTATATTACTTAATTGCTAATCGCGACCACTATTCTTCCACTATCATTACTGAATATATGAGGCAGAAGAAAAACTCGTAGTTGATATTATTTAATATTGATCGTGAACCAACAATTCACACATTAAAAAAAAAAAAAAAACAATTGGCTATGGCGAAATTATTTTTGCAATAAATGCAAAAGAATCAAATCAGTTGATGAGTGCATTGAAATGTTTTAATGATAAAAAGAAACATTTAGTCAATCAGTATAATTTAATAAAATAAGTTATGATTTATATGAGCAATATATCATGTTGATATAAATTTACTCATACTAATTATTTGTTTATATTAAACTGAAGTATTTAATAAGTGCCATAGTTTTATTTACATAACGAATATTAAACACTTTGTGACCATACTCAACGATACAGCAAATACTTATACAATAATTTATACAATGTTAGCAAATATCTACAAGTCATCGATGAATTGATTTCTATTCAGAGACGAATTTCTAATTTTACGACATTTGCCTTACATCACCAACTGGCATAATATTATGCCATGCGGCGAAAAGCCATGTAAAATGTGAAAAGTATGCGGCATGCACATTCGTTGCACATTCCAGCGTCAAAAATCTTATTCGAGTGTGTTTTGATATGCCCGGTCTGCATAATTTGACGGGCACGTTGTATGGCATGCGGAATTTTCGCACGGTTCATTGCGGAATTGCTATATTTATATTGAGGCGCATATCATTGCCGCTAGTAATTGGCACGTGGCACAACGTCAGTGGATAAATTCACCAACTTATTGCGAATGTCATACGTAACTTTGCGTTTACTACGATATGGTGCTTTCCTATTGCAATGAAAATCAATTTGTGATATTATTGCTTAGAAATTTATGAATATGTTAAGAATTACAACTTAATTTTTACTGGTGTACTACGATTACTGATAAATGCAATGCGCTACAGACAAGAAAAAAATGTCACAACTTTGTGACAACTCTAAGCAATTTGTTTCAGTCTTTATTACACTCATTAACAACCTTGTTTCTTGTAACAGAACCCATTAACATCCCTAACAAGCAATTAGGACAAATAATTATGCTTCTACGTGTTTTCGACAGAATAGATTCGACATTTGAAGAAATAAAATAGACTTTATTTAATTTAAACTCATTTTATCTTGAATTGATCTAAGATGAAGTACTTAAAGTAGAACGTAAAAAATCAAGGCAAGAACTATAAAAGTACAATAGAAATTTTCTTTTTGCTTTAATGCTTAAGAGTTAGTCGGAAGTAGGTTTATCTCTAATTTGAATAGCTCGTCCTCCGGGTTATGAGTTACAAACTTTGCTGAAGTTTCCAGAATTTTATGCGCACATTTCATGTTTTTTATCAATGTTGAATATTTTATGTGCATTAATAAAAATGTGAAGAGTTTATCTTAAGTAAGGTAGCTCATTTGCTAATGATTCAAGTAATGGAAGTTTAACGACGAGCAGTTAAGGATTGATAACTTTTCATAATTGATACATTTTAATAATTTGTATACTTTGTTAATTTATCGAAGTCAACGATAAGAAATTTGATGTTTTTCTTATATTATTTTATTACACTATATTGGACATGCTTAATGGAAATAAAGGTATTTCTCTTATTTTAATATTGTACTTGCTTCAACTTTGTCATTTGACAGTTTCGGAATAGAAGCAGACTTCTAATACTTTTCGTATATGAACTCAAACTGTTATTTTAATTACTTTCATTTGCTTAAATGCACAAATCTTTTTAATCTTATACCACTTGATAATTAAAACTAATACTAGATGATTAAGCAAATTATATTATATTGCCTAGCATTTTGTGTATCTCAATTTCGAAATTTGCTTTCTAAATGTAATTCTACATTTTGTTTCGGTTTGTTAATTGAAAATAGATAGCCCAGCTTGCAAATGCGTCAGAAAATCGAAGTTCGTCAGCTATAACGCGGATTCGCCGAAAATAGCACTCTTTGTTCGGGAATGTGCTCCCTACCAAATTTCGATATTAATTTTGCGCATCATATTTCCGCATATTGTACCATGTTTGAATAGACTCCAGTGAGGAAGCATGATTTTGAAATATGTGCATTTATAGTTGTAAATATTTCGATTGAACATAATATTGAATTAGTTTCTGTTACTAATATTTTGAATTATTACAATGCAAATTAAGTCAGCACTAACGATGTAAAATATTCAAATAAATGAAATTGAAATAAACAGTGAAAGGAATGATTTAATTTTTTATTATTGGCATTTACGCGGTGTGTTATTCCATAACATCGTGATAAAAGGGTTATAATAACTTAATTTAAAATCTTGAATGTATGGTCATACTTAAATCGAAGCTTAAACCAATCATTACATCTTTTGCTCACACCTTGGAATGTAAACTACAAAAAATACAAAAAAAAAAAAACGCAAACTAAAGTGTAATCACAGTGCCTGCAGCATTTCATTTTAGTTGCATTACAAACCGCCTGAAAATCCTCAACAAAAAGCTATAATCTTATGTTTCACGCTTTTTTAAACATGAAAATACCCGTTTTACAAAAGAATCCAGCCATTAGCTGGCTATTCATTAGCATGAATATCGCATGCTAATGCGAAACATCCAATCAATACATTCATAATAAGAATCGTTTATCAAAGCTCAACGACTTGCAGTAACATATTTATTCATTGGCTCATTAGAATTTTATTAAAATATTAAAGCGTGCTAAACGGCAGCGTATTAACATAAATCTCGCTTGCACAACGCGTTTTAATTAATTAAATGCGCCGCACTCCGAGCAGAAAAGCGCTGTAAATTTGTACGGCAGTTGGAGGTTGGATTATGGATTAATGTTAGCCTAACCTAAGCTAAAAATTGGCCAATTGTACGTCATTTACATGCGCGTACGGTGCGAAGGTAAATACAGTTGTGATTAATTGCAAGCGTTTTATTGGCATATAAATTCTGGTTAGCATACTGCGGAGTGGATTTTTTAATGTTTTAACTTCAAATAGTGGCATTAATCATTAAATGTCTTGGGAAATGATTGATTTAGTTTCTTTCTTGAATAAATATTAATGATGGTTATTTTTTCCAATTCAATTTGTATTGATTTTGTCTTGAAATTGATAGTTGCAAGAGGTTGAGCTGTCATACTTTAAAGCAGTGTGAATGCTATATAAATAGAAAATATTAGCTAATTAAAGAGAACAACATCTATTTCATCTGAATCTACACGGTACTAGACCAATTTACAACTTATAAATAAATATGTAAGCTGCGTGCGTCCACTTTTTAGCTTCTTAGTTCGACTTTAATGCGTTGTTTGCGTTCCGTATCAGATGTAAAAAGATACGCACTTTTTCTCTGAGGATGTATTAAGAATCAAGGATTTAAATTTACTCCTCCACCTTAATCTACCGAAGAAAAAATCATTCGACCACACGCAGTTTTTCTCTCTAAAAATTTTCAATTTTAATGAGCTTACAGATGACTTCCTCTTTTTTGGCCTACTTAAATCACAACGAATATGAAGCAGCACTATACTTTTAGAAAAAAAGTAATTCTTTCTTGAAAGCTGTTATGAAATGACTGAAATACGGTGGAGTGAGTTGCAAGTGATGGCACGCGGAGGTCTGTGTGATAACGCATAATTACTGCATAAACAATTAGACATCTGCTTGGGGAGAGTCATAGTGCAGGACGATTTATTTCGCACGCATGAAGCGCAGCAGATCAATGACGGGTTTGCAATTTAGGAATACGTCCGAATGGATGTAGCACAAGCCATTCGTGCCGCGTTATGATGGTTGTAAACTTTACGAGCAATTTATTTATTTCTACGACCTTGGAGAATTGGTGGCGTTAAGAAACATACCGAATATATTTAGGATTCCAAATGCGCTGATAGACGGTGTGGTCAATGAATTCCTAGGAGCAATTGACCAGAGTTTTATGGTTTGCAACAAATTCACGAGAGTAATATATGCACCATTGGAGTTTCAAGAAGTATTTCATTTGGTTCTAACTTATGTAACGAGCATACATAGTCTCTTCGAACCTTTTACAATTAACTGATAACACTATATGGTAATGCCTGATTGCAGAGCGTCGGATCGAATGGCGTCATCGGCGCGATCGAAGAAACCTCCGAAGAGTGTCCCGCCTGCGTGACGAGCAACTGCCGCAGCATTTCCGGTCTCTACACGCGTCCAGATTTGCCGCCTGGATACTCACTGGTCGCGCAGATCCCCAAGGGTGCCTGTCGCATTCTCGTCCAACAATTGAAGCACACACGCAACATTTTAGGTAGATTTATACCAGACCTACCATAGAATGATCATAATCTGAATTAATTGATAAACTATTTTACTCTGAACATGACACAAATGACTATCAATGCAATCAGGTGCATTCATTGCAATTGGTCACGCCAAAATCACAGTTATGCAATGATATTGCAGGTGGTAATTGGCTATTAGAATAAATTGCAATAGATGTGCATTGGGAAGCTGAGAGGAAGCTAGATCATGGTCACTGTAGGCGTCGATTGGCGGTTTTCAGCACACCATTGGCCGCCATCTTATATTACCAACCGGCAGATCGCTGTAATCATCAGCATAGGTCTAACGACATAATTGACATGTAAATTTTCTGCCAATTATGTTGTTATCACGTTAACAGCTATAGTATATTATAACAATTGACACACAATGGGTTCCTATTCTAATTTTATTTACTTGATGTGATTGCAGCTCTCAGATCTTTAAATGGTTCTTATATCTTGAACGGAGACTGGAAGTTTAGCAATTCCCGACTTGTTCATGGAGCTGGTGTCACCTTTACCTACCGTAAACAAGATGCATCTGCATTGGAAACTATCACTGCTGGTGGTCCAATTGACTCACCAGTTGATATCTTGATTTGGTACCAACAACCTAATCCAGGAATCAAGTACGGGTATTCTCTGCCGGCTGAAGAACCTATGCAACCTCATCTACAAGTAGGCAATGGACAGGTTGCGCATTTGGAGGGACGCATGGTAGATACCAATGCCGTTAGTTTGAGAGATGAAGCACCACCTACGTCCTCACCTCATCCTCATAGAAGGATGAGGAACCGTAGGAAGTATGTGTGGAAGAGTACTGGAGTTACTGCCTGTTCAAAATCATGTGGAGGAGGTAAATCCTAGGTTTGTTTTTGAGACAATCAATTTGTAAATAATTCTTTAGGTTTCCAACAATCAGTATTTCAATGTGTCCGAGAACACCATCACACGCCAGTCTCCGAGAGAAGATGCGCACACGTTGAGAAACCATCTCACTACATACATTGTAACCAACATGAGTGCCCTCTACATTGGGGTGGTCACTGGGGGCATTGTACAGGGTCATGTGGACAAGGCATCCAGCATTACTTGGTTCAATGTATTAAGGAAGATAATGGGTTAACAAGTGTGGAGAGTGATGCTTTGTGTACTCCTCCTAAGCCGACAGCTTCGAGTCGTCCTTGTTCTTTGCCTGCTTGTGACAACGAAAGAGACAACGAATTACATCCTGATGAACGAATGCATAAGAGTTTCGGTGATTGGATTGTTGGGCCTTGGGGTGCTGTAAGCCTACATTCATGTTTTAGATAGACGCCAAATTGATTTTGCTATCTTGTAAATGTTTTAGTGTTCTGTTTCTTGTGGTACTGGAACCCGTTCTAGGAGTGTCACTTGTCCAGGTGGTAATTGTCATCATGGTAAACGTCCTTCACATGCTGAATACTGCGAAAGTGGTTCTTGTTCAACTCCAGATCATCTCAACTCTTGGCTATTGAGTGAATGGAGCCAATGCAGTGAAAACTGTGGTGCAGGCACACAAACCAGATTTGCTGCCTGCTCTGGACGTTCTGGAATTGATTGTCCTTTATCTACTAAACCTGAAATTAGTAGACAGTGTTCCAGTGAACGGGAATGTAATGGACAATGGTTTACTGGACCTTGGAATTCCTGTTCAGATTCCTGCTCGGGGCAAGCCAAACAGAAACGAGATGTGCACTGTGTAATTCGTCTTCGTGGCCAATCAAGAATCACCAATGAGATGACATGCTCCAGTGCTAGCAAACCAGAGACAGAACGCCTTTGTGATGGATCCTGTGCACCTAAGTGGTTCTCAGGAGAGTGGAGCGCATGTCACGATTGTCCTAACGGTAACCAACGCAGGGAAGTCAAATGCATGAGTATACATGGACAATTTAGTAATCTCTGTGACATAGAGAGCATGCCACTAATGAAGAGGTCTTGTGCCTGTCCAAAGGTCATCAAGGAAGAGAGGGAACGAGAGAGGGTTAAACCAATAATCAGCCAACAGGATCAACCAATGATGCGTATGTTAATATTGAATCTGCCACTTGCTCCAGGTTGATGTGTTTCATTTGTTTTAGATGGATGTGTCGATCTCATACAACATTGTTACCAAGCGGTACAAGCGCGCATGTGCAAATACCCATACTATACGACACACTGCTGCCATTCTTGCCATCGTGCGGGACAGCAGGATGCGTTGGAATAAATAAACCCATCCCTAAGTTTTATTTTGAGAGAGAGACTGTGATCTGTTTAGAATCTAACCGCACACAAATCCTAATTCAAAACATAACCATACCTAGGGAATGAAATATTTCTGATTGTTAATTTTGTTATAATCTTCTTTAATCCAGCTAATTTTAAATTAATCACTACCCACATAATTGTAATCAAAGATTAGAAAAATTGTCGTCATCCCAGTAATCTACTAGAACTAAATTATAACCAATATACTAACGCCTTTTGCAGCTTGGCATGGCCAACAATTTCATTCAATGTGAATGTAGTATAATACTCTGCTACTCTTAATCTAGTTGTATCAAGATGGCCGTATATGTGACTGAGAAAATGGCGTGTGTTACTGCACTAAATTGTGGGATGCTTTGAATGTAATTTTGAATGTAATGTTAATGCCAGGATTTGCCAACGATATTAAGATAATACAGTCGTTGGATGTTTATGGTAAATGGAAATCTTGATTATTTATTTCGAGCTATTGTGACACGTACCTTAATAATAAATGGCATTTTATATTCTATCGGCGCTGATTTAAAGAAAGTTTTGAATATTACCGTTGAAACCAAAATAACGAAAGTGTCGCACACGTCTAACTACAACTATTATTTACACTTGATTATGTCTAATAAAATTTAAGTTTTTCTTTTCTAAAATCAAGTATTATAAGTTAAGTCTGTATACTTATTTATTTAAAGAATTAAGAAGGTTAAAATATACATGAATTGCCAACGTCTTCTATATTTTCTTAAATTAGTTTATAATAGTTGGACCATTTTTTGGTGATTCCTGTTTTTTGGTTCTTTGGCGCAGCGGATTGCACGTTAAACTTCTAATCCAAAGGTCGTGGGTTCGATCCCCACAAAAAAGACGCCCTTTAGCAAAACATTGAAGAAGTTGTGAAGAATTAAACTAGCATACATTAATTAAACACTTTGTTATTTATAACAACCCCCAAGCCAAACACGTTTGTACGAATAAAAAAAACTTTATACTTTTCAAAAAGTTATCAATAAACGCTTAAGTAGATGTTTATTTGATATCCACGTTTTACAGTTGTGAAATTCTACAAATCATTGTTCAAATATAAGTTTATTGAATATAATGTGACGTAGACAATTCAAAAGTAGCGTAGAATTATTCTAGTGTCTACGTCACATTATATTCAATAAACACGTTTGTTTTGGTCTGTTGAGAAGGTAAATCACAGTTGTCTCACCGCGGTATTATTTTTCGCTCATTGTCTACATATTATGAATTTCTCTCATTGTAATTGGTCAATTCCTGCCGAACAGAAGTCAAGTACGTCATCTGTTTATGACCGATGTGGTTACAGTACGCCAGAACTCCCTATATCCGGAAATTTATTTCTTATGTTGACAAAAGTCAGTTGTTATATTAACAATTAATCTAAAAGGTTTTGTTTGATGTGCCATGTTTGGAATGCAAAGAATTCTAGATTCTGGCATATTAGTTTAAATAGTTATAAATCTTTGAGTTACTCAGTAAGAGATACAGTAATAAATGTTCAGAATTAATCGAAATCAAACTAAGTTAAGACTTACGTGTAGACGCATCGCGGGAGTATTGAAAGGGAATAAAGTTGTGTAACCAATTATTCGTTGTTTCAGATCCACTCCAGTCCTGTTTGTTTTATAATACACATGTGCCTCCCGTACAGCCCGAGTAGCCGGCGAGTTTTGTTCACGAATCCAAACTAGTGCCAGCCCTGCACAACTGCTTGTACAAACTTTAGATAATTAGCTCATGAAATATCAATAAGAGACATTTTAATGTTGTAATACCTTGGATGTTCTGCAGTAACGCAGCAAGTGCTTAGAATCTTCCAGGCAAAAATCGGTAAATTATGATTTGACGTTCATTTGATAGAAAAAGCCACAACAGGATTAGAAGTAAATACAAAGAAGAGAATTTTCATAGAATAATCTAGAAAAAATATTCTTCGAAATAAACTCAAATATATTTAAAACAGTCTTATGCTTACAAATAAATACAATAACCTAAGACTATTTCGGAATTACCACATAGACCGTCTTTCTATGCACATCAACCGTATGTAGTCATTTGAATATTGACATCAGTTGCTTGTAAAATTTGATTAACGCCTGGGATAATGACCAGGGCAGCATCAAGCAAGCCACAATCGTTGCTGCTATTTTGGATTCATCAATAGCTGGAAAAACATCCAGGTAGTATCCAGTACACATACAGACAACACCAAACATTACTGTAAAAATTCCCAGAGTATTGTGTACGAACTGGAATATTACTGGTCTTGCGTATCCCTTTAATGCTTTGGCAAAATGTGAGAAGAATCCAAGGATAAATGCAATTAACACGAAGAGTAAGCAAACAAGACCTAAAGAAATCGAATCAATTAATTATGTATTCCCTATAGATTATCTTAGGTTTAATAAGAAATGAATGGCAAATATTGTAGGCAAATAATACCTAGTATTCCATGTGCTGATGAAAAGTGTGAAGCCCGATCGCGTGCCAATTCCATTGTAGCACCCGCGGTCATTAATAAAGTACCCACGCTCATTAAAGCCCCGTGGATGTGAGCACGTGTTTTTTCCTCGAGTTCAATGGCATAGATTAAATCATATCCTAAGACAGCTAGTCCTTCAATAAAGAATGGAAATATCTGCAACACAAACAACTGTCAACAATCTAATAATACAATAATAATACATTTTTGTTTGCAATTATTAATGATAAGTCAAGGTACGTCTGAAATTTTATCAGACTAGATACAGGACAAGGTCCATACTAAAAGTCGTTTTAAGTATACTTACACCAAGTGAGCATAATGCAACATGCCATGCCAACGCACTAGAATAGGTAAAAACTGGCGTCCAAATACTAAATATCAGCAACACTGCAACAATTTGATGCTGCAATATATTGATGATTCCCCTTGTAAGCTCTCCAATCCATAATCCCATCCCCATGTTGCACACTTTAAATTACACGCTGTTTTCTTCAACAACACAATGATCCAATTGGCCAACTAGAATGCGTCAGACGTTACATATTAACTGGGATAAACTCATTCAATTGTTGATAGATATCATCAGTTATATCGATTGTGATATGGAATCGTATCAATGTTATTTATCAATCCATTGCGCACTCAAACTTTCAATTCAATAGAAAAGCATTTTACTTGCTTTATTTAAAATTAACCGTGGAATGTAGCTCTAGTTGAATTATAGAATTGCCACAAATTACTGAATCACCGTCCGAGACAAGTTTTAGTTTGATTGATATTATTAGTGGGAACGCTGGTAAGAGTTCTAAGCTTTCACCCGTTTCAACTTCCAACTGATCAAGAATTTGCTTTCAAAGCAACAAGTAAACTCTAGAAAACAGTCGCGAATAACAAAAAGAACAGATAAAATAAGTTGGTGTGGATTACGTAGTGCGCATAGATATTTAAGCACTTTTATACCGGGTGTTCTTGGTAATTTTTTTCTAGTTCTAGGCACACAACAATTGTAATATATTGTAATATTGATAACACTCCTAAGATGATGACTGACTATATATGAATTCCATTATCTTTAAAACATACAAAGTATTTGTGTCGTTTTTGAATGCACTTATGGCTCGTTTTTAATGTTTTAAAATACACTAATATCAATAAATATTCATTTTCCTTAATTTCACAATGCAATCTTCTTTTTTAAGAATAAAACCAGTATAAAGCGTGTATAAGCTATAGAATAGAAACAATTAAATTCGATGCTACACTCGTTTTTCCGACGATCACCAAACAACTGACAATTGTCTTGACTGCCATGACTCTAACGTAGGTCATATGTAACGAATCTTCAATGGTGCCAATTATAATCGCGATTGTTACTCGTCAGCACCGCATTTGTCGTAATGGTGATCAAGAAACAGTTGCATACCTAAGATATCAATTTTATTCGGCAGTGATGTTCACACGGTTTGCACATTAAATATGTCCTGCTATGTATTTGAGTTTCATGCAGTGTACATAATGAAGAAACTTAATTGCATACAGAAGCTACTGATGATGGTAATTATAATTAATTTCAAATTTGGTAGATCACCTTATAGATAATTACACCGTTGCTATAAGTTGTTGTGTCTAGATAAGGATATTATGTGAATGAAAAAGATTATGTTAGAGGATGATCTCATCCAATTTTATAGGCTACGTTACGTATTGGACATGATTTATTGTTGAGTGGGTATGTAAATTATTATGAAACACGAAATGAAATTTTGAATTGTTTTAAACTTTTGTTGCGTGCTGCTATGAGGCATAAATATTTCAAATTTTCTGCGGGGTCCATGCCTCGGTGGCGCAGTAGGCAGCGCGTAAGTCTCATAATCTTAAGGTCGTGAG
>JAODIE010000007.1:8158046-8172995 GCA_027575565.1 Diploeciton nevermanni
ATCAACTAATGCAAAGCAAATACATGTAAAACATGCAATCTAATACAATACTCATAACACTAATAAACCACTGATTTTATACTGAAGAAGGCAACATGCCGAAAACGTTCTACCAAGTGAATAAAAGTAAGTGTTATAGTGAAATTTTATTAATAGAATGAATCTTAAACACTTTGTAACCACACTCAACAATACACTAAATGAAATACACTAAATGAAAATCATGTAATAATCTAAATAATTGTGACTTAAAATATTCTGCATTTATTTCTTTTATTTCTTAGTAAATATGTGACTGTTCTAATATTTTGGTGGCTCAATTTTCCAGACGAATCATATATGAAAATGGCGATCGAAACGATGGAGGAACTGGACTGGTGCCTTGACCAATTGGAAACCATCCAGACGCATCGCTCCGTCTCCGACATGGCATCACTAAAGGTAAGTGCTCGAATATGCCTCAGGCGCACATTTCACCTTGATTGACTTGGCCGCAACATCTCGTTGGCAAATACAATTTCTACTGTGTTTGAATTCAACATGACGCAATTTTTTTCTCATTGAGCCAAAAATTTATCAGACCGAGAGAAAATGCATTCGTACCTCAAATTTTAAAGATGGGAATCTAATAGGAGAATAAGATTGAGGCTAAATGCCAGATATTGCCAGGGCATTGCCTTCACATTAAATGCATTAAGTGAACAGAATGTTTGCAAAGTGGGAAGCTGAAATTTGTAACTCTGCAAATGAAACAGCTTCATTAAGTAGACACGGACAGAGGTGATAATTTAATGTACATGCTAGTGGTTTCCATTGAAGTGAAACTAGGATACTGTTCGAAAGTTCCTAGCATGGAAAATCTGCTCATAACATGTTGGAACTTGTTTAGTTGAAAGGAGACCGCACGTCAAAGCAGGTTGATCAAACAATTCCTGCTTGGGCATGCTTCCTAAAGCTCTAAGGGATAAAAAATGCTCAAATGTGGAGTGTTGTTACAAGGAAAACACTCTGGAGAGTTTGAGAAAGGTCAAAGTGGTCTTCGAAAAGCTTCCGGGGTGAAATTTGCTGAGGAATTCGCGAGATTTTAATCATTCATTTAGGTTTCAATAAATAGAGTCGAGAAAAAAAAATACTAGTTTTATGATCAATATTTAATCAATTATTTCTGGGAATTTTTCTCGAAAGGAATTCAGAAAATTTTATCCAATTCAATTTGCTTGCTTTTCTAACAAAGGAGTTCATAACAATAGGTGGTAAATTTTTAATAACCAAAACAATTAATTTTTTATCTGAAAAATGCGACTGAGACTTCCTTTAGATTTGCAGTTTTTATTAGTTTTTACTCTAACTTGCCTGCTTTACTGATGCAGCTCAACGAAGCCTTTCTGTAGAAAGGGGAGTGAATTAGGGGAATGTTTTTTAAAAAAATATTATCTACATCATATTATCCCAATTGGAATAATAATAATTAGATAAATTATTATGTTGATAAAACTTCACTATAACACTTACTAATAATTACTTGTTAAAACGTTTTCGGCATGTTACCTTCTTTAGTACTAAAGGCACATGTATAGTGAAGTTTTATTAACATAATGAATCTTGAACACGTTGTAACCACATTTGCATTAACTACTATGGTTGTTGTGAAAGTGGATTTAATAAGAATAAGAAGAAGATTCGAAACCGCGTCTCAATAAAGACAAAGAAAATAAACATTATATTGACGGAACAAGAATGCATCTTAAGCTGAATATTATAATATTTCAAGTCGTTAAATCATCAGTCGTTAAATCAAGTCGAGTGTGGTTAGAAAGTGTTTAATATTCATTATGTTCAGTGTCTACTGAAGAAGGCAAGATGCCGAAATAACGTTATAACATGCCGTTATAATAAGTGAATATCAGAAAGTATTATTATAGTGAAATTCAAACATTTCGTAACCACACTCAACAATACTCTTAGATAAATTACTTAAAAGTATTACTTTGATGATTTAGAATTTGAGTACATGTTTCTTCGAAAAATATCAAACCTGTGTTTTACAAATGCCAAAGAAAAAAGTTTCGCACTACAGAAAAGTTCATTCAATTGAATACCTTGGAAACCGTTCAAACTGTTCCAATACAGAAAATACTTTTATTAAACCCTAAACTTTCTGAGAATTTCCACTGCATTATAAACCCCACAATGGACTTGAATGTCAATACAGGCACCACCACAACTGGAAATTTCCACGAAGTTCAGCTTGGGTCTCTTCATGGGATTTGTAGTATTGAGATTGCTTGCCAGCCTACCAAGCACGCAGTCATATGCGCCATCTTTGCCACTATCAGAAGATCATACCTTGCCTCTTCGACCCACTTGCATCTTGTTTACACCTGAATGCTCGTACTTATCAACTAGCACGTAGGTGTTCACCTCAGGGTCTATATTCAAATCGATAATTACATCTAGCAAAGCAGGGAATAGTAGAGGCTGAGAGAGTGGTGGGAGATAAGTTGTATGGCTATGTCGGCACGGGGGGGGTGGGGGGTGTATAAATGACAAGAGAGTTTTTTGCGTGGAAATTGTAAGAATTCTTTAAGTCCTGATGATGACATTATTTTAAGAATTTTTAGCAAGTTCATAATTAAAAGCTTTGAAATTTTTCCTTTCATTTTTCTGAAGAATCTATAAATTCCAGTGAACCAACAGGCAAATATTAACCTCCATTTTACTTAATCAAAAATTTCCACTTGGTTTATGTAGATATTTGTAAACAATCAGAAATGAAAATACTCTTCACGAGTAAAGCTGTATATCGCCAGTTGACATATCGAGTGATTAATTAAGATTAATTACGTTCAATTGTGGTGATTGATAGTACTCAATGCAATCCATTTATTTGACGAAATCATCTGTCTAAAATTATCCTAAAACAACAACATTTTAAACAGTATCAACAGAAAACTTTATCGCTTTATTTTTCTTGCATTCATTTTTTGGAGGTTGAAATGATTTAAATCAGGATATTTATGTTTAGATGTAGGAAGGATACATAAAACGAAAGGCCATGAACAGAAAGGATGAAAAACAGTTGTAAAATTGTAATTATCCTGTGATATTCATGAATTTCAGTGTAGATTGTTAATTTAGACGAGGGATTAGATCGTTAATTTGGATGGAGTACATGTTGGTTGTGATGAAAACAATGTTGTCCTTCGTTGCAATGCGGTTACAAGTATTAAACTATTTTCGTCGGCTGTTTTTCAAAACAGCTTAAACGCTGGAGCTTGAGATGTTTTTGTGAGACATTTTAATACACGCAACAAAAGGATTAGGAGAAGTGTGATACAAACACATTTAGGAATAATAAATAATTGCTATTGCATTATTTTATGACACGAACAGTTAACAAAAATAACTGAATTGATTTTTATGCAATTATATAATAATTGAATTGCAATGAGATATGCTAATTTTATCAATTATAGAAACGAAAATTCATACCGTTGTCATCTTAGTTTAAAATATCTTTTAAAATAACTAAGTATTATGAGATATTTTATAATTATCCCTCATTTGAGATGAAACGATACTGAATAGATTCTGTGCAGTGATTTTCTCACGTGTTAATCAATTTTATTAATATTATTACTCTGTGTAATTTAACATACTTACAAATATTTCGCTGCAAAATTAATGCACACTCTAATATCCATTAGATTTAGTTGGTTGACAACAGGTAGTATCAATTTATTATTATAAATATAATGAAATTATTTATAAAAACACTGCCGACACATTTTAATATTAATAGAGTGGTAATGAAATTTGCCTTCAATCTTGCGTGCAAGTGAATTATCGATCTATGTACGCATCGAACTCGGCGTAATTGCGTTGTACATCTAGAACGCAATAATTCTATAATTAAATCAACAGAGGCAAGCGTTTTTCTCGTCAAAAACGCAAAACGTGCACATTTGCGATCGCAAGTGCGATTCACAAGTTTTCGCAGATTGTTGCAACATCGTAGGAGACAACATAAACAAACAATAAGCAGGCATTTGATTGAAGTGCGCCGGAATTAAATTTTGCAGTTTACTGTTATCTTAATACGCTATCAAGTGCTAGTTGAGTCGTAAAAATAGCGGTAATACACTGATGGATTTTTTGTGTTCATCAATTGTTTTGGCCCAATTGTGTCATCGCAATGTGCGACGTACTGCGCAAAACTTAATTAATCATTGTTTGTCTAAATTAGGCCTCTCTACCAGTATATATTTTTGTCTTCTCTGCATTGTTTAAACTCTCAGAGATTTGTAATCATTATTAATTTATTCGTGCGCACATCTATCTAAAATGTTCGATGCGGAATAATTTAGCATATTTATAATTCATTGTCCTTTGCATTGATTTTGCATTTTAAATTTTGCAAATGTTTGCATTTGCTTTCGTAGCGTTACAAGGCGTGTGGCTCTGACATAGGAAATTAATTAAACTTGGGCAATTAACTTGTTTCGTCGTACCGCTCTGCGTGCTGATGCGTATTTTCAATATTGAAATATTTCAAGCAATTTTGAATTAGTTGCATTAAAAAATGGGAATTTTCCAAATGTTTTATTACTTTATTGCGACGTTACAAAACAAGGGATAAAGTACATGCAGAGACGGAGAATAATTTTGAGGGGTGTTTGAGGCAGATGTTCTGTAAATTTAAAATAGATGTATTTTAATTAACTAAATCAACTAAAGTAAATTAGAATTACTAGTCTCGAAGCTTACCATCAGTATTCACTTGATTAAATTACCCGTTTTTAAAATTTTGAAAATAAGCTGTAGATGAAGTTAACAACATTTGGAAATATATTCAAAATATGTATATTTCACATAGATAATATTTTTAAAATAATTACTACTTATTGTTTTAATATAACTGTGATTTTATTAATATTTTTAGCTTTGGAATTAAATCTAATACTGAGCGTAAATGCTCGTTAATGCAATTCTGTAGATTTTGTAGATATGTTCTCTCATTATTACTTAGATTCTGAGTGTAAAAAAATATTTTTAATGTTTTTAAGAGAATTATCGATTTTCAAAAATAATTTACTATTTTTGAAAATGTTAGGTGTAACAAGATTTACACAATGTAAATAAATTGTGATTTCCTAGTAATTGCTAGAAACAATTTCATATGTAAATGCCAACATAATAACTTGACTTAATTCCCAAAAACAAAGTAAACAATAATGTCCGAATAGTATGCACTTCATGATGCCTTCCTTCCTCATTAGCATCACATCAATGTATCAACCTATTCGTATACATTTTGCCGATTGACATCAACATCAATAAATCATCATATTTGACAGATTCACCATCATTTACTGCGTGGAGAAATACAACAGAAATTGATTTATTACGTTGTTAATCTGTGTTTTATTTATTTATTTATTTATTTATTTGGTGGTTATGATGATCCTGTATAATTCAGTAAGTCTCATGTGCGATGATGAAACTGATGCAAAATTGTTGCTAATTTCTCATACCCAGGTTAGCATGAATTATAAAAGATGGATTATATTATATAAACATTGTTTAAGATTGTTTCAAGTCAAAATTAGTGATTATTATCTTTACATTCGATAAGTATGGATTTTACTGAAGTATAATGAGTGAAGTGAAGTGCGAATTGTGCGAATTGATAAATAACTTCAAATTGAAGTTATCAAAGTCAAATCAAAGCACTTGATAACATTATGCAATTGTATCTAATCTTTAATTTGATTGCAACAGTCGGATTTTAAAACGCTAAATAGCTAATTGACATTTTTCTTAATTAGAATTGATTATAATCAATAATAAATTGCTTTAATGTTACAATTTTAAAGGGTGAAAACATTCGTTTAAGAATTAGTTTGCCATTACAAAACTGTTAGTAAATTTGACATTTAATTTTATTAAAATTAGATTTCTTTGGTTGTAAGAATATTTTATATTGTTATAACAGTGACAATTAATTAATTAATTATTATCAAATTACTACATAATTAATAAATACATAGAAAAACAATAATTAATCCTTGCAAAATATCAACAAAATATAATGAAAACAATAATACTTATAATAATATGGTTTCCTTCAATCGGGTAGAAGTTTTCGAAACTTCATAATTATTTTACTATTGAATTTGATTCAGTAATTTAATTTCTATAATTAAATCATTATTTTCCTATTTAATTCTTGAAGCTTTAATTGTAAAGGCCGAAATTACAAAGTAAGATTTCTCATTAACATCAATCACTATTGTTTATTACAAGCTCACAAACTAGTATTCCTTTGTTTAGGGTGACATTTTCAAACTCCAAGGATTATTCTAATTTGTCTTTCTGAAAACAATACCTTCACCTTTAAATTATGATACTTTCGGAATTCGTTTACATTAACGGTATTAAACCGAGAGTGTTCCAATGATAAGCATTAAACACCCTAAACCCCTTAAGGTTGAGACCACAAAGTCGAACGTTTGCGCATAATTTTACCCGAGGTTAACGATGCTAAAGCTTGCTGATTTGCATGCAATAGAACGATTATATTTATGTATGTTTACAACAATTTCACATCTGATAGGTGTTGTCACCATTTTCTAAACATCTGACACACACGATTCACAGTGCCATCAAATGATACGACTGGAGATAAAACCAGAGACATTTTACTCACTCGTTTACTAATGTTAACTTCCTTTGATTATACTTTGTTTCTCGTTACTGGTGTTACGCATTTGGCGTACGTGCGACTTGTGCAACCTTGAATTAATGTTTTCAGCTATTTTCGCGATTATATCGCCCTTTTCGAGGGCGGTTTTTGACTATGCATTATTATTACCGCGAATTAGGTATCAAACGACCATGAAATAGGTATCTGTTTGCTTGCGTGTTTGTTGACGGTTTTTGTCTGTTTTGGCATGGCTGAATTATCATTGCTGTAATCGCTTGATTAATAATTACGTGAAGAGCGCTATTGACGCGTGGGCGGAAAAATGTTCTGTGATTAGAGACTAATTGGTTGGAATGTCAATATTATTGGTAATCATGCAGATAATTTGCAGTGTATGTGGGATGGCTTTCGTTGTTGATAATTTAATATTTTCTACAGGTTTTCATTGATTTATAGGCTGCCAATTGAATTCAATTCATTTTAGTGCATAACGGATCAAAAGGAATTTATCAAATAATTTACAATTGGTTATCGATAAAATTTGATTTATCGATAAAATTGAATTTGGAATTATTATTATACCAATATTCTAATACAAGAATTAAGCATTATTATAGTAAATAATCTATTCTGTAGCTTTTATCTGTTGTACAATTTTAAGAGAATTGAGGCAACTGTAATTTTTTTCATTTCTCTAAATTAATATCATACATAATAATAATAATATATTTTGTACAACCGCGCAATACAATCATACATATACAAGGCCATCGGCCAACGGTCCTTCAACCATAGAAAAACAATAATTAATGACATCTTTCCTTACAAAATAGTAACAAAATAAAATGAAAACAATAATACCTATAATTCCATCAATTCGAATGTTTCATTTGAATGTGTGAAATTAGCGGTTCTTGAGGACTTGAAGAAGTGAAGAAATTAGATGGGATCTTTCGGGAGAACTCTTCTATAGCTGTTAAAAGCTCAGGATGATTGGTGAACAATAATTAGATACATTAAAATAAATTTATGTTATTAACTCTTCATTTCACATTAAATCAATATTTCGCATTGAACTACAAATTCTAAATTTTATTAGGACCAGACGCAATTACATCTTGAAAAAAATTTATACTATTAATAATAAATAATAGCTAAATCAATTCAGTGCTCAATCAACTTGCTAAAAAATTAGTGTTATCAACATAATTGTAAAACTTTTTATCAATTAGGTTCACTGTTATTAAATACATTGCCTTCAATTTTCGCATTACCAAGTTATATTTTACTTTTTTCTACGTTTTGCATTATTTTCGCAAAACTATGTCAACAGTTGCATAATAATACACCAGTCATATCATCTATAAGCAAGCATAAATTATTGATAGTTTCAAAGCTACAAAGCCATGCTGCAACCTTGATTTTGTCACATACTCAAACACTCGTCTCAAATCAACAATAACAATCCGCATAAAAATAGAAATACTGGCATATTACATAGAAAATGAGTTCATTTGCTGAGGACGAAATTGGAAAATAATATTTTTCTAGCAATCCATTAGCAAGCAGCTGTACAGCATGTGCTAATCACAGTGAATATTAACTTGAAAATGTGATGATGGTGGAATAGGTCAAGGAAGATAATCGGAGGTTTATCTCTATTTGTAAATTTAAAGATCTTATTTAAATAAATTGCATTGGGAAAGAAAAATATTACATTTTAGGTTACGAATGGTATGTTTCTTTCGAATGCAACGTAATTAAATGAATGATTGTGAAATTGCAATTGGTTGGAGTATCAATATTTTTGGGAGAATTTATGGCGTTGCAATTTGGCGTTTGTAGCTTATACGTGAAGCACAATATGGGATAATAATTGAATTAATTTCGTTGAAAAGTGAGTTCTAGTGCTGAAATATGAAAAAGAATAAAATTATATGAAATTTAATTAATTTAAATAAATTGATTTACAGCAAATATTACATTTCAAATTATATATGACATTTTATCTTTCCTTGAAATAAAATCTGACTATGTGAATGATTGATTAACTTTGCCTAGTTTATGGAAATTTATTGCGTCGAATGGTGGAAAACACAACAAATTGCATTCTGCATTTATTATTTAAATATTTCATATCACTTCATCTTCAAAGCGTGGAAATATTTTCTACGCACAAATACTCTCATCATTCTTGGTGTAAGAACCAAGCATGACGTTTTAATCGACCTTGCTCTATATAATGGGATAATGTGCGGAAAATATGCACATGACCGATTAAGGATCTCAACCTTCAATTTTTAATATACCACATCACACTTGAGCATTTGTTCTGAAATTAAATTCAACGTAGAACTGATTCAATTTACAAAACGTCAATATTTATAAGTCATTACTACTGCGCACGCGCTATAGACATCTAGAGGTCGCTTGCGTTCAATGCGCTTTGACATTGTTGATAAGTGCCATTCAATGTGACGACGAATGCATCATTGATAAACAGCTTATCGGTGCCTACACGAAAAGCGTTTAAAACTCTTCAAGTGGAATATTTCAACGTCGCAAAAATTAACACAAATGGGAAAAATGACAAAGGTGAGGTTTACTTATCCGGATGAATCCGGTATGGACCAATACTATGTCCGTCATTGATCACCATAAATAAGCTTATGAGGTTATACATTGCTGGTGATAAGAACAATGCGATAACAGTTGACTTAAATGGAAATAATATTTTCCTCGCAAGACAATCACATTATTCGGATGGCATTGTTTAAATTAATTGTTTCATGCTTATTATCATCGGGATAAGAAGTTATTATGCCATAAATTATTTACTATAAATTTTGTTATGAATAATGCTGCTGCTGTATGTTATGTTTTAGATTGTAGACTATAGGTTTAATTTACTTATTTTGAACTGATATTGATAGTGAAGTTGACGTATTTGATAGTTAATTAATATTAATAAGAATATTCCGTCTTGGGAGGAAAAAATGCTTACAAAAGCACTGCTTCCGTAAATACGAGGCTCATTAGAAACAGTTTTTTTTGTGTTGAAAAATAGAGTGACTTCAGGTGATAATATGGTTGTCTACATTATATATCAAATATTTGACATTTAGATTCTTTTTTACAAATCACTTCTTAAAATATCATTAACAACAATTACTTCCTCCATTTCGAATCATTTGAATTATTTGAATCAAGTACAACAAGCGTGTCATCGTATTTTACACCCGATAATTCAAAATTGAAAGATGAATTTCTTCTTGTTTCTTCAGCTAGATCTTCAGCTAGAAATCAAGTTAAATATAAAATACAAATAAATTGTTCTCTTATATACACGCGAAATATGTATGTGAGAAATGTGGAATTGAATTTTCACACAATCAGTTCATGAAATTTACATCGTAATTTAATCGAAACTAGATTTGCTATTTAAATAAGTGCGGCTTGAATTAATATTTGCTGTTTAAGTTTCGGAAGTTGTGATGCGCGATGCTTAAATATTTAATGTTGACTATGAGTTGTTCGTGACGAGTATTAATTGTAGGTGCTTTTGCATTTTTGTTCTTTATTACTGCTCAAATTTATTACAATATAATGAACTTTTGTTGTTCCATCTAGGAATTATTAACGTTTCTTTAAAGTCAATATGATCAAGCTTAAGAAATGTTGAGGATAGTAAATATATTTTCATCGATTTTCATACATTTATATCTGCTCAAGTTCGAAAACTAATACAAATACAAGTTCTTTTATATAATATTTAATTGACGTATAGTTTGAGTGCACACAAAGGATAGATTATTCAATCGACCACAACTATATGTAATCGAAATAATTTGATTCTAATGTCAGTTTGTTTAGTCTATCAATTAATCTATTGAATGCTTTACGTTTAGAGCTTATTTATTGCGGTTACAAATTGATTTTTAACGAATGACACATTTATGATCGAATCCATTTATCTACTCAAAAAACAATCGTCTGCGCTTAACACTGATGTAGCTATTATCGTTATGTGCTACCTCGAAGTACAACAATGATTCACTCGCAATTATAATTAACATCACCAAACTTACCGTGTTTCGAGAAATGTCTCTGGTTAACAAACACATTAATAGTACACGTTATGACATCTTACGACACCGAAGTATGCGTAATTTTAAGTAAATGGTTTTTATTTTAATTTCCATCTAATATTCAAAAGTTTGCCGAATGACAAACCATGCAAATATTTTCCTAATTTACTTTGTATAACACTAGTTTGTTGCGCTGAATTTCTTGGATCGCGTTCGTATCAAGAAGCTGCGAAAACGTTGCGACCAAATTTACGGAAGACCTTCGGATTGAGGATGATGGAGGAAAATGATTGCAACATAATCATGTGCGAGGTCTTCACATGTTTTTATTGGGAAATATATTTTGCTTTCGGGATAAATCATGCAGATGATACATAAGTGAAAACCAAAAAAAAAACATCGATTCAAGTTTAAGAAAAACCCAAACGTTTTTGTTTGCTTTTGAAACATTGGTAAATGTAAATCTTGTTGGCATAAGCTAAACAATATTTAGCAATTCTTGGCACTAGCAAGCACTTCAAGTCCTTAAAATTTCTTTGTTTTAAAAAGTCGCTCTGATTTTATTCATTCACGTACGCTCTGTTTACTTCACGTCCAACAATTGAATGCGTCATACCTACAAACACAAAATGAGAGTGCCATGTACCAATTTACACTTTTATAAGTATCTAAGGATCTAGAGACATAGAGAACCGGTGGTTGCTGCAGTGCCAGTTTTTTTTTGCTGACGTTGCCAAAATGACAGCGCAAACACTGCTATAATTTACTACTTGTACACAAGCATATTTTCGATACGATGATGATGCTACGTACTTTGTTGGTATAGCGCATTTACTTAATTAAATGTATATTAAAGTGGTTTTCACACTAGCAAGTTTGATTTTATTTGTTATTTTGTTATGTTTGAAGCGTACTGCAACCATGCCGAATACCCACACCGTACTTGACTTCCATTCAATTATACTGCATCAACTACAAGAGTTATTAACAGTTATTGGGATTGAATTCTGTAGAAGTATACATTATATGGAATGTATCTCTAGCAGGATTTGAACCTGAGTTCACAGAATATGTACCTTGCTGTCACTTGTTTGAGTAAAGTAATAATGATAATAATAATAAGCAACTCAGTTTGATTGAATTTACGAAAAAGTTTCCGGACTTTTTGTTTGAGACAAGTGAGATTAACCTGGAGAGTAATGTTTAGAATTGCCAGGAAACAATTAATCTAATGCTTCTATTTGGAAACTCAATTTACATTTGCATTTCTAGGAAATTTCTCAATAAAACTAAAATAAAACCATCTTCAGGTAACTCTGTCAAATTTGACTGAAATCGATTTACATTTCTTAGGCATTAACAGACATGAAAATGGCTGATGTGGTAAAATATGAAAATAGTACTCGATTTTGTGTAAATAAGCTCACTTTTCATGCATTCAGATTTACGCAAATTCAGTGTGAAACTTGTACGGAAAAGTTTACAACTTTTGCAATTAAGGTGGCTATTATAAAAAGAAGAAAACCCAAGATATTGTGGTACATTGAGAAAACCCGATGGAAATTAGTAAATACAGTTATTTATACGATAGGAATAATAGCGATGAAAATAGTTATTTGAACGTCATGTTCATCTGAGAATTATAGGAAAAACTTATTTACGTTGAGATATAATGGACTTGGAGATGTAGACTATGATTTGCTAGGAAAGCAAAAAATTATATACTCGACGAATAATAATTTGCATTTATAAGGTAATTATTTCCGATGTGAATTATTCAATTTGCAATGTGTAAGGACATCATCGTAATTAATAAGTCGTTGGTCGGGTTCATGCATCAATTTTAAAAAATTGGAATAAAAAAATGAATTGTGAGAAACATACAGGATACTTGACTACTGGATATTTCAATCAACTATAGATCTGATACATTGTCTTACATGGAAAAATACTTGTTAAAACTGATGAAAGCAAATTAAATAATATGCGCTAATATAATAAGGTAACTAAATTATATTGATATTTACCTATTACTAATATCTCTACTTTATTTCAACAATGTTTGAATACTGATGAGAAGCAAATTACAATTTGAAAATTATCTCAACATCAAAAGACTAAGGCAATAAAAAATCAGTGAGGTAGTATTTAAACCTATTAGAACAGAGTTCACGTTCGGTGCGAATGTACTGATTCGATTAAAGATTGTAATTATCTTCAAAAACTGTGTCAAAACAAAGCGGGACGTATCGTATCATTTATTGTCACATTCACCACTGTTACACGCGCTCAACTAAGCATTACTGCCTGCTGATCTTCGTCAACTACTAAAATATGACTAATAAAGGAATCATTAATATTCATGGATTACTCCATACCGATATGCACTATTTATTTGATTTTCTTATATTCATCTAGTTGATTTAGTTTGAAGTCAATTGCGACTTTATGTGAAATTTTTAACAAAAGAAATAACATTTGGAGTGGAAAAAAATAGAAAGTCTATTAAATGCAATATTAATGCTGGAATATAGTTATGTGGACAATCAAATGGAATAAAGTTAATTTTGGGATTCAAGTATCATTTGAATTAACATTACAGAAATTATGTGGCACATGAGAAATTGTTGTTTACATTAGAAAATGGAAACTTTTGAAATATCCAAATCTTTAATTTGTTATATTTGTGCAGAAATAAAACAGTTCTGCTATTTTCGCATCGCTTGGATAGATTTACATTTCGGAAAACTGGCGCCATATTGAAAATTGCCAAAAATAAATCGAATGCTTTCGTAAAGCATTCGGATCATCAGCAGATCGATCGTTGCAACTAAATTGAAACAAATTCAATTGTAGTACGTAGTTAAATTGATCAAAGACGGGATTTATTTCAATTTGAAACAAATGCGTTTTTATTAATTTTTAAAATTCAAGCTAATTATTTCGGTGTAAGCTTTAATTTAAAACAATTTATATAGTTGAATAGTGAGGGAGGTATGAGGTGCGTTAAAAATTTATTAATGCAGCGAGGAATGTTTGTAGAAGTGTTGTTAGACATGTAGACATAAATTACTGATGTAAAGACGTAATACGCCCAGGCGACGCCGACTTTAGTGACTCAAGTTTGACTCTTTTCTAGCCACTTAAGACGCGTCATTGACGGAGATTCATAGAAAGAAACAAGTCATGTGGCTGTATGGCGCCTTCTTAAAACAGCGTGTTGACTGAATAATTTGCAAAAATCCACTCCACCCACATTCGATTTATGTATTCATCACATCAACGAAATTAAATTCAAATTTAGATATCACACATCATATACGTATAAATATCGCATTTTATACATTTGTTTATTGAGTGCTATCTACGCACTTGACAGAATTTGTCCTTTATAATTAATTGATCTTTTATTCTGGAATAAATCGATGCAGAAAAATGCATTTAACAAGAGATATTTTTGAATTGTATTTGAATGTGTCTCGCTTACAATTTAGTTGATAACTATTAAACTACACATTTTAGTACGACATCATTTTAATTGGATAATAAATTTATCACAAACTTGTTATTTAATGTTTTTGTTAACTCTTAATAATGAAGAAATTACAATAAGGGAATAAATACAAATTCTAGTCAGTAATTTGTTGATAAATTTTAAACGAGTTGTTTTTGTAGAAAATTATTTGAGTGCAAAAATAGTTCACATTTAATTTACTTTTCCAGTATTTTTCTAATTGTCGATATTATATGTATTAAAATTAATCTAAACTCAAGGTAATTATCGCTGCCAACAGTCTATTATTTATGATTTCCATGAAGCTTGTTTCGGTAAATTTTGACTCGTTTGTTTTCCATGATGTTTTCGATTATAGAAGTCACATTGCCAATTTTGGAAAGTTGCAAATTGCTGTACCATCTTCATTAGTCCATTGGGAATAATCTGCATATTTTGGGACTTTTTGGGATGCTCTTTATAAAGATGCAGTTTTATGTAGGCGGTTGCCGAACTGAAAATCAATGTGCATAAAAGAAGCATTGAAATAGTGGTTTAATTTTCGATGTTTTGGGACTTTTGGTCGTGCAGAGAGTTTCGATGAATCACAGTTATGAAGCATTTTAGCGCTGCCTTCAAACGAGAAAACTATATTTATATAT
>JAODIE010000007.1:8173095-8184884 GCA_027575565.1 Diploeciton nevermanni
GTGCAGAGAGTTTCGATGAATCACAGTTATGAAGCATTTTAGCGCTGCCTTCAAACGAGAAAACTATATTTATATATTTATTACTTAGTTTTATTTTTGTCAGTTTCTTTTTGTTTAAAAGCAACAAGGAAATGCTTTATTATGTCAATATTTCCAACAACTAGTCAACAAGATTATCAATAAAATTAATATTTTACATATATTTTCTGAGTTAATGGATAGTGCAAGTAAAAATGTCAACATAATCGGAGTAAAATTCTCTTTAACTTGTTTTATTTCTTAATTATTTCACCTTCTTATGTACTCGGATTCTTTACTGACGCACATGGCATTAATTTTGTTTGGTGTATTTTCTCCACGTGAATTGTTGGCATTTACGCGCACATTGTAATTGCAAGTTTCACATCACACAATGGAATTCAATATAATGCGTAAAGTAAAAAAAGCGAAAGAAAAGCGAAAAGGCATCGACGGCGCCGCTTATTGCGCAGATGTGTCTCTTGACTGCGGAGATAATTTATTGCTCGTAATTAAAATGCGCGCCATATTAATCATTAGGCCTGTATGCAAGGCGCATTTAAAATGCACGACGCACGCACGCATACATAATACGCGTATATTATGTTTGCACTGAACGTACCCGCAAGTTGATTGAAGGGAAAAAAGAAAAACAAGAAGGCAAAGCAGTAAGTAAACCAAATAATCAGGTAATTAGGTTGTAGATGGAAATGATAATGGGTATGCACAAGTTTTATTACGGAAATAATCTAAGAATAAAGCGTATTATTTAATTAGAATTGCTTAGAAATTGTGTTCGACTACGTTTTGTTTAGATCTTTGTTTAGAACTATTGAATTCTATCGTTTTTCCAGCAAATATGTTAGCGAGAACATAATCTAATACCTTACTTTGATTCTAAGTTAGTTTTTTTTTATCTAAATCTTAATTTGTAAAAATAACAATACGGTAAAAGTAATAATAATTGTTAATAATCTATACCATGCAAACAATCTGCAACACCTTAAATTCATCATTTTTATAACAAAATAACTCTACATTTAATTGATTATAGCGTTGATTTTACAAATTTATTTGATTTAAATTACATTGAAATACATAAAGTTTTACAAGGCTTGAATGTAAACAGAAAGACAATTTAACAGCAATATTTTTTTATTGAAACTATTATAGATAAATATTAATCTTTATTACATTCCCAATGGAGTACATTGCATTATTAACTATTTTTAATATTACATTAAACAACTACCTTAAACAGGAATTCTCAGAAATGCAAATTAATTTGGTTTTTGAACAATAATTTTTAAGCATTCTATGTTTTTCATTTAATTATTTATTATCTGTTCCATAAAATTTGAAATTATTAGTATTGGAGTTATAGGATTTAAAATCGTATAAAAATTGTAAGCAATTGTGAACATAAATCAATTGGAAATTGAAACTTTTCACATATTATTCGCATAAATATTATAGACAAAAATGCATTTTGATTAAATTTCTCATTTACTACTTTTATATAATATTAAAAAAAATAATAATACAAATTACAACAATTTAAACTTGTTCAACTGTGAGAACAATCGTCAACTATGAGAATTTTCTTGCATTTTACATACTCTCTCGTAAATAAGTCGTAAACTATCACATTTAATGAAATATAGCGAACAACAAAATTAAACTACATTAAATTTACTTGCACGTCACTGAGTCAGATATGTTTATTAACTGCTTTACTTTAACGGAAGGAAATTAAATTGTTTGTTATATTTCTATTTTAAGTGCTTTAAACTATTCTACTCATATTGGAACTGGTTAAGTAGAAAAGGAGTCAAAGTTGAGTTTTTAGTGCAATGCTTCAGCATTGAACACAGCTGGTAAAATATCAGATTTCAGCAATTAGTTAATCTAATGAATTGTATTCAGCATGGTGTCAATTATTTATTACATTATCTCAATGGCCATGTGGCATATCGTTAGTCTGGCTATTACGAATACATTATCAATGTATCCAATATCAATTATTATTCAATTGCATTTGCAATCTGCAGTCCGATATTAATTTGCGAACATAAAGAAAATGAATATGAGCTCGGATGAATGATAATAACATGAAGTGGCATGTAATAGTTTAACAAGAGTATAATTCTTTTAAATTTTAATGCAAGGAAACGACACAAAAATTTATCAAAATAAAGTTGCAATTATCATTATAGGAAGACCTAATTCAAAGAAATCAATATTTGTGGAAAATATTTCAATTGATTCTTATTTGACGAGTTTAAATCATCAAATATTGATTATTTTTTTATTGATTGATTTCTAATCTTTATTTCAGTACTCTCTCATTTATATTTATATACCAACAAAAACTCATTACTTTTAAGCAATCACATTTATTATGTAAATATATTCTACTAGGAAGGAAATATATTTTATTACCTACAGTTTACTCTTTGTATTTTGAATTTCAACAATTATTGTAATTGACTATAGTTTCCTCTTTATATAAATAGTTTATCTTGAATGATTATAGCGGTTTTTAATACTATTCAAAAATGTAGAATAGTAAACTGAATTAAAACAAATGAAAGCGGTCTCTTGGAAAGGGATTTGTTTTCCAAATGAAAACAGATTAATCCTTTTAATGTTGAACAAATACCAACTGACTGATATCATTCTCAAACGGTTATTAAATCTCTTCTAGCATTCTGATGTGTAATTTCATTTTCAATCTAATTTGAAATTCATTTCTGTCTCGTCGCTCAACCTGCACATATTTTATACTTCATTTTGCAATTTTTACAGCCTGATGATTGACTAATATGTTTTTGTGTGAATGCGGATTTTTACTTCTATATTTATGCGTCGCATCCGCCGATGATGATGATGATATTGACTTTCACACTTATTTATGTGGGAACAGCCTGAATCGGATGTGAAAGTGGTGTGTGGCCATTAATCAACAAACGTTATTCTCAAGTAGTTAGTGGAATAAATTATGATTATTTCAATTAATTGAGAATCTTCTTAAATACGCAATAAATATCAAAGTAAACTAATTAAGATTGATAAGAGATGATATCCTAAAAAACATTATTTATTCACTGATATATCTATTGTTTAAGTCATATACGTTTTGAATTGGACAATCACTGGTAATAAATAATAATAATCTATCGTTATCAGTAATTGATTAGGATTTTTCCGGGTTTATCTGGAATTGAGTTCAATAATGCGCGACATTTTCATAGTTGCCTAACTTGTTTATTTCAAATGGAAATATCGGATTGCTAAACAAAATTTATAGAACCACAACTAAATAAAATTACATATTATGAAATAGAATATGCTGTTTTAAATAATGACATCGTGATGGAAAATCAATGTGTTGGGAATAGTTTGATGAGTTTCAAAAGCAAGTGAAGGCTTTCTTATTGAGATGTGTGAGAAAACGTGTGCCACTTTTCGCACAGTGACATTGAAATGAGTTTTCATTAGTTTCATGACTGCACTTAAATTTATTGATTAATTAATGAGGTCAATCTTTGCGAACAACAATAAACACTTTGGGAATAATAAATTGTAATTTTATGGAAGTAAAATTAACAAGAAAACAAAATCAAAAGTAATAAAATTAAGAAAATATTTTACGAACGTCCTCGAATTATTGTAATTTTTAGATTTTCTTTGAAAACTTTGTGCTAAGAATTATTTTTGAGACAAAATTCTCAGAATATATTTTTCAACAATGGTGCTGGTTTAGTTAAAAATAAAATTTGCTTCTAAGAGAATCTTTAAATTACTTTTCAACGAATATTTACACTGTCATATCCATTATTATTAGTTTATTTGAGTTGTAAGTAGCCCTGGAAAGTTTTGAGAATTGTAAAAATGAATGTTAAAAATATTGTAGAAAAATATTGAATACTTTAATTTTACGTAAATATTTTAATTCTAATTCCTTATCAATCACAATCTAGCACCAAAAATTATTTTACTTAGCTGTTACAAAACTACATATTACTCCTCAATCTTTGTAAGAAGAAAAAATCAATTTACATAATTGTCAGATTATATTACTTTAACAGAAGATTCCAAATCATAAGCTAAAAATCCTCTGCTCATAAATGTTAGTACTACTCACAAAAAGTCACGTAAGACATTTTCCTCTCAGAAGCAATGAGCCACTTTACTGTGACTCAATGTTTCTACGGGGAAAACTCGACGATATCCTCTTCAATTTCCCGAAAAAAGAAACAACAACAACAACGCACTTCCATTTCTCTAGGCCTTCCAATGTCAATTTCCTGGAGCATCTAACTACCCAAACAATATCCACAGCACTAACCACAGCCTAATCAAATTGATGTAACATGCCACGTGCACATTTGCGGTGATATCTTGCTGTCCACAAGCAGGCAGGTCCTAGGAGATGTTTGTTATTACCAACCTTGTCCGACAATCGGCTGGTGGTAGCGATAGTATTTGTGGATGCTATCAAGGTGTGGGTGTAATAAGTGTGAGGAGCATACGTGACGCGACGAATGTGTGTCGACTGCGGCCCCCAACACACCGTCCAACGACAGCCACACGCCGGTATTTAAAGCAAGCGTCAACCGCGCGATTCAGTCCAGTTTGGTGTCGGCCTACAGCCGGATAACGAACTATACTTTGATAGAATCGAAGATTAATTTCTTCTGTTCGACTACATATCAAAGCTAAGTTATTGGTTACTGATCTTTTCGAAACTTGATTTAATCGGTGTGATCAGTGATAGTGTCTGTTGAGAAGTTACGATGTTTACTGATGAAAAGGCAGTCGCCCTAAAGCGGCCTGTATCCTGTGACATTGGTTCTGAAGATGTCAGTCGTATTCCACCATCTTCTGAAAAGCTCTATGATTGCTTACCTTGGCTTAATATCATGACGGATATTGCTATTACAGCTGCAATTGCTGAAATGAAGGTACAACTCTCTAAACTACTTTAAACTCTCTTCCAACAAATAAAACCATGCAACAAATGTAAACAAAGATATCTCAGAAAGATAAGTGACGTCTTTGCAATGCAGACATAGCGATTGGTAATAATAATTTATAAATCATGCTTATCAGAACAGTTTATACGATTCTGTCTGCTGTAAATGATTTATATCAAACTAAAAAAAAGTCAAAGTTGGTATCAATATTCACGAATTGGCTTCGTGCGATAAGAAGATTTTTCATGTTGGGTGCTCTAGAATATTTAACAACCTAAGTACATTACGGAATAGAATAAATTAGAAATGAACTAATTACGATTCGATTAATGACGTGGGAAATCGATTTAGTTAACGTTTACTTTAAGTTCCGCGTAAGAACATGGGAAATGACCATTGTCAGTTACTAAACTTAGACTGAGTCACATTGTGATGACGATGTATGTAATTTTGGCCTACTATGCAAATGTAAACTTGACCCTTTTTCTTGAACTTGACACTATGAGCGAGAAAAATTGAGAAAACTTGTGAATAACATATTAATTTAAGCCGATGCTATTCTTTAATGCAGAAAATAACGCACGTAGTAATTTCCTGTTTTCCACAAAGTGCAGAAAAACTAAATCTTAAATTATACTTGAATACTTCCTGTTATCTAGTATGCAGTTGATATTAATTTTCATCTCCACTTGAGATCCAACTTGAGATCTCTTTCTGGTTTTTGTCATTTCTCATTTGAATGTAATAAGTTACAGTTAGCACCGTGTGCCACTAGTACAGTTACTGCTTAGGCAGAAACTTCCGGTTATTTACTGCTTATATTTCATTTCATTTGCAAGACTAGCAATTATTCACTGACATGTTTGCATTACTGCTACTAAGTAACATTCACCTGACTGCTTACATCAATTTATCTTAGATATATTTACCTTTTCTATCTATTTACAGTCGTCGGGTGCATTTCTAAATCAAAATCAATTGGAATACTGGCGTCGATGAACAATGCCACAATGGGGCAAGCGGGTGCTAATCCAATTTCAGTACTTAACACTGAAAACGTGCACCTAAAAGCGGTGTCAACGAGTTAGGCAAATTAATGCTGTTCTAATGCACAAAGGGTACACGATGCTATCTTTAGCGATGGAATATTCTCCGAGCAGAAATTGTTTTTTCTACTTTAATTCTATTATGACAAATACAATGAACTGGAATCATTTTGAATGGTGACGCTGCAGAAATATTGTTTTTGCATTATTCGATTGCTGAGAGAATTCAGGGCATTCACTTTGCATCAATGAAAATAATTCCACGCAATTCTCAAACTATGAAATTGATATTTGCTTTTTACGACTTAGTTTGCTCTGGAGGCAAGAAATACAAACAAAGTAATAAAACGTAAAGGCTTAACATGCATGAGCGATGAAAGAAAACGCGCAATAGTTTTGTATTGGTGCAATTGACATAGTTTTGTAATTATCTAATTTAAGAGTGCTATGCGCCTTGTCATACAACTCTTACAGTTTGCATTTTTATTGCTCTGTGAACCGATACACGAAAGAACACACGCACTGCGTACACTTATTTTTAAAATGTACTAATGCTCAATTAATTTTAGTGTGGGCACATGATAAAAAGCGTTGCTCTGCGCATAACGATACCAATTGTTGATTTAGTAATTAATCACTGTGCGAGGCAAACCCAACGACTTATTGAATCAGTCTTGTGAAAGTTTGAAATGCAACTAATTTCACTTTTGTTTTGTTACAGTTCAAACGCATGCTGAACAAGGAGTTATCTCACTTCTCAGAGTCCAGTAAATCTGGCAATCAAATATCGGAATATATCTGTTCCACATTTTTGGGTAGGTTACTTACTGGCAAATTAGAATTTGACTATGTTTATTGATTGATTGATTGTTATATTTTAGACAAACAACAAGAATTAGACATCCCGTCTTTACGCATCGATGAAGACTCCGAAGCTGTATCAAAGGCAGCACCCCGTAAGGAACGTCCACGCGGGGCTCATTCAACAATGTCCCAAATTTCCGGCGTCCGCAAACCACTTTGCCACACCAATTCTTTCACTGGCGAACGTCTGCCTTTGCATGGCGTGGAAACCCCTAATGAAGAGGAGCTGGGCAAACGCCTTTTGGAAATTGAACGCTGGGGCGTGGATATATTTGGCATCGGTGAAATGAGCAACGGCAGGCCGTTGACGTGCGTCGCCTATACCACGTTCACGTCACGAGACCTCTTGAAGCAAATGCTCATCCCACCTAAGACGTTCATCACTTTCATGATGACTCTGGAGGACCACTACGTCAAGGACAACCCGTTCCACAACTCGCTGCATGCTGCTGATGTGGCGCAGAGCACACATGTGCTCTTGAACACACCTGCTCTTGAATCTGTCTTCACCCCGCTTGAAATCACCGCGGCTCTCTTTGCCGCGTGCATCCATGACGTGGATCATCCCGGTCTGACCAACCAATTTCTCATCAACTCCAGCTCTGAACTGGCGTTGATGTATAATGATGAGAGTGTGCTGGAGAATCATCACTTGGCTGTCGCTTTTAAGTTGCTCTCCAATGAGGGTTGCGATATCTTCGCCAATCTCAGCAAGAAGCAGCGCCAAACGTTGCGTAAGATGGTAATTGATATGGTTCTTAGCACCGATATGTCCAAGCATATGTCCCTTCTTGCCGACTTGAAGACCATGGTGGAGACCAAGAAGGTCGCTGGCTCAGGCGTCTTGCTGCTAGATAACTACACCGACCGTATTCAAGTGTTAGAGAATTTAGTGCACTGCGCCGATTTGAGCAACCCGACCAAGCCGCTGGCGCTTTACCGCCGCTGGGTAGAGTTGCTCATGGAGGAGTTCTTCCAGCAGGGTGATCGCGAACGCGAAGCTAAAATGGACATCAGCCCAATGTGTGACCGCCACTCAGCTACCATCGAGAAGTCGCAGGTCGGCTTCATCGATTATATTGTCCATCCGCTGTGGGAGACCTGGGCTGATCTTGTCCATCCGGACGCGCAGGACATCCTGGACACGTTGGAGGAGAATCGCGACTGGTATCAGAGCATGATCCCACCTAGTCCGCCCGCGGAGGAGGGCCCAGATCAACAGAAACCGGGCATCCGGTTCCAGGTCACGGTTGAGGAGGGCGAGGAGGCTCCGATGTGACGGAGGATGGTGGGCCTCTGTAGGAAGCTGACCGAAAAGGTGCAGCAGTGGTGGCGAGTGCGGCAGTAAGGCGCTGGCGCCCCGCATTGCCACCCCGCGCTGGCGCGGCCTTTTGTTAACAAATGCTTGACTGAATCTCGTGTACCCTTCACACCCTAAAAAACCTCTGCACTATTTCCTTTAGGACCACTCCACCAATCAATTGCACCCGCACACCTTCTTCATTTTCTCCCAAAAATAAACTAATTATGTTCTGGTCCCGTTGCTTCACCGTAGAAATGGTGTCCCGCTCTCAGTACTGAACATCTGTATATATTTCATATGTCTGTTGGTGTATAATACTCAGCCCCATATATGTATAGATACTATGTGTCATGTCAGCTATGTTACACAAGTAAAGCTCTCTCCATTTTAAAAATGAAGTGTTGGATTCTTTTATTTCAATGCCGACCTTTTTACATTTAACTTTCAGTACTGGCATAGAAATAAATAATCAGGTCTCATTGAGAAACAATTATAGCAAACTGTGTCAATTGTTGGAATACTACTGTAATACTGCTGTAATAACTGTCATTATTGTGTACTGACAGACCTTTCATATTTCTTATCTGATAGAACTTAATTTTGGAATATTTCCTATTTGTATACTGTAATTATTCTGCAAATTATTTTCATACAACATGCCACCAACAATGACACCGGATAGCAATAGCACGTCAATATGGACGAATAAATCCAAACAAACCAACATGGTGGAATTTATTCGGGCTGTGCGGGAATATCACAAAAATCGAACAGATGAATCGGCAATGATCATAAATCGTCATATACAAGTATCTCATCTTTTTCTGTTTAATCTCTCATGTCATTTCATTTAAAACCATTTATTTCAGCTGTTGGCTGTGGCAATAGACACCACTATTTTTGATCCAAACACGAGTGTTGTCTGCGAATTCTTTGCCAGCATGCACGACCTCTTAACTATTGCTGAACCACGATCACCTGTTGTATGGGGATGTGTTGGAGTACTACAAACAGCTTGCAAGAATCAAGCAGCAAGGCATAAACTAATTCACACCTATCAATTCATTCCGCTATTGGCTCGTGTCCTTAGCGATCAATTACAGAATGAAAAAAAACTTAAACTACTTGCTATACTACAGGTAAATATCATTCTTCATAGTATTTGATTGTGATTTGTATTATAATAGTTTATCTTTTTTAGGAATTGTCTTGTGGTGTAAAGATATCCTGGATAATTCCAAATTTAGAACACCTCATGACTACATTACTTCGATGGGTCCGGAGTCACCAAGAGACGGAACAAGTAAAGCTATTGTCCTTGGGTATTATTGTGAACATTTGTTTCAAGAACCTTCCAGGGACTTATATGCTATCAAAGTGTGTTGACATCAAGGAGTTTTCCAAGTATATCTTAACACTGAAGGTGATTGTTTCTATTTCTCTCTAAACTTTAATTAAACATGTGTTGTCAATTAAAGGGTGTTAAAATTGAAGCTGCTGCTTGTAAACTCTTTATCATCATGGACTACATTCATGGAGTTGTCCCACAAGAAACATTTGTTACCCTTCTCCACGTAACATTCAAGAGTGTCAAGGAATCTTTCCTAGCAAAAGATCCAATACTTCTTCGTCAAAACATCGAGTTCTATCTCAATGTTAGGACTGAAGGACATGATCTACGAAACCTTATCTTGCAAAATGCTAATGATTATGCGCAACGTGTCGAAGAATTAATCTACATGATTTCCCACGAGAAAAAGACGCCTTCTGGTGATTGCATTGCTCACCATCCGGAATGTATGAGTTTAGTCTTCAAATTCCTAGAGTCTATCATCGTTTGTCAACTTCCTAAGCTGGATGAACATTATGTGGTGATGGCCAAGGTTGCCTTAAACTGGATTCAAGCAGAGAGTGTTGCTTCAGATGCACTAAGTTTCCTTAAATGCATTGTAGAAACATCTTTGATCACATCTGCCAATCAATCTAGCCACAATACTGCAATATTGGAAATGGTTCTTAATTCAGTCCCTGTGTTACTAATCAATTTACATCAAATTGAAGCCACGACTAAAATGAATATAGCAGAATGTGTACGTCTAACTCATATAATGTCCCTCATGCAAATACTTGCAAGATGTGATAAAACAAGTGGTAGAGTCGTTACAAACATCTGCAAAGAACACTTTGAGAAGTTGTTCAATTTAATTATGTATGCTAATGCAGATATTGGAGATCTTAATGATTTGGAGCGAGCCAAAGATCAAAATAATTTCACACCGGAAGCATTTGCTTTGTATGTCAATTCACTATGTTTGATTAGTATCCTTTCTAAGAACTATAACCAGTGGCAAGAGTTCTTCAATAAACTTTTGGCACATAAACAGATTCATGTTGTGGTAGCTGAAGGACTTTACACTGGGAACAAAGAAACTAGAGCTGCTGCCCTAGAAATTACAGGAAATGAAATGTTTCCATATAAAGCAGTTGCTGAGTCTATGTTTGACATGTGTAAATCAACACCATCATCTCCTGGTAACTCTAGTCAGGCACTGAATACAAATATAATGTCCTACTCAATTGTCAGCACGCACTCTCCTCAACTTGATGAAGTTTTTAAACTCTTGAATGAGGCAAGGGCGGGACAAAGGATTAACATCTCAACTTGTGATGTTATGGAGCTATATGAATATAAAATAGCAACTATGGGACATGCTGAACGTTCGGCAATGGCTTCGGTGGAAGCTGCTTCTTCTCATTGTACACATCTGCAACATCAAGTTGCATCATTAGAGTCTGAACTATCAAGGATAAAACAACTGTTTTTGCATGCGGAGCAAATACAAAAAGAGTCACAGCATAGTATTGGGGTGCTTAATAATCAGCTTGATGATTTGAAAAGTGAGAGGAAAAAGCGTTTGCATCTAGAAGATGAAATTCAAAAACTGAATGTTATTAATAATCAAAAGGATGCAAAGATTGTATTGCTGTTGAATAAACAAGATGAGATTTCTAATGAAAGAGACCATGCTGTGAGGAAGATTATTCCGCAAATGAAAGAGTCTTTGAAAAAGATGGAGAAGTTGAATTTACAAAAGGAAGATGTTATTAAATCGATGCAAGGAGAGATTACTAATATTAAACAAGTATAGTTAAAATTACATCGTATTGTTTCAATCTATTTTTACGCTTTATTTCTGTTTTAGAATGCAGATCAAACATCGGTAGTTCTAAAGAACACAGAGAAAGAATTAGGAGTCAGAACTACTGAATTAGAAGAGGCATTGGCAGAATCAGAAGAGAGAAGACTACTTATTGAACAAATTACAAAGTTAACAAATAAAAAGAGAAAATAACGTGAGAAGAAAATGTATTACCAATGCTTTTTATTTTTATATATTAAAGGAAATTGTACATTTAATGCAATTAAATGTCGGTTACATCGGATTTGTCATTACTACAGATGTTCCTCTTGAATTTGTATTTATTTCTGATGTTTACAGGTTTTTTCTAGTATATCACTGGTTAATATAAATGTATGTATATAAAACAATTAAAAGAACAATACTAAAACAGTTTCTT
>JAODIE010000007.1:8189808-8220010 GCA_027575565.1 Diploeciton nevermanni
ATTTCTGCGTTGTGTCTGGAATAAACAATTTTATAGATCATACATACCTTTTATTACTATATATTAATTGCCTAAAACTATTAATTTAACTTTAAATGTTCTTCACACTTACGTATTTTGAGGAAACTCTGGCGTTTTATTTCACTTATTCTAAAAAGAACTAAGAATTTAATTAACTCTCTTTTCTTCTCGGATTCATGCATCTACCACCAACAATCAACGACTAACTTAACTATCTCTCACCTGTTCCAACACCCACCGTAATTTTATTTCATCTCACTTATGGATCAGTCCTTGAATCGTCGTTGAATGGAGTGGAATTCACCTCTGCTTCCTTTTCGCATCAACATCACTGACGAACGACGACGCTTCTGTTCGAACTCCGCTTGTATTTTTTCTCTGTTTACTCGCTCCACGCGCTCTCTTTAAAGTAAAAAACTCGTCTATGTTCTCTCTTCCTCTCGTGTTGAACTCTATCTTCACCTCTCTGCTTGGTTGGCGTTGCTTTTGAGTTTCTAACAAACCTCTATATCGAGCTGCGCCCCGGGTGCTGAAAAGCGTGCAGCAAGTCCGCCACGGTATGCCATGTGCCTGCGCTATCAGCCGACACACTCGCGGCGCATTTGTGTTGGCAAGCTGACAAAGCGCATACATTCCTATGGGAAAATGCACAAGTGAGACGGACAGACGAACGGACGAGTGTATTCAACTCATGAGACTGACCGCAGCGGACTGTTGACCACTTGACTGACTAGGCGTAGGTAAACAAAAACTTCACAAACTGGGAAGCAAGTAAAAGAGACTCCTATGGTTATTGTAGGAATGAGGTGTATGACAACTTCATGCTTCACAAGTCACCCAAGTGTCATTTTGATGCGCTTCTTGATGATAGAAAAGAATAAAAACAAAGGATTAGTTGAATGTTAAACAGAATTATAAAGAGATAGAATAAGGACTTTTTTCAAATAATATTTTATGGCATATTCTAGTAAAATGGCAGAAAATTTTTAGGAATTTTATCGAGTCTACGAGAATAAGATACTAATTTTGTTTTTTATTTTTTTAAATGCATTTGCCTTGCATAATGAATCAAACACTTAATCAACCACAATGTAATTTAACAAAAACCACAAAAACAGATCAGCCTATTTCTAATAGCATATTGCTAATTTCCTTTGTTTCCTTTGTTCTAAAATTTAACTGCATACTTTCTTCAAGAAATTGTATAACATATTGCACATAAAACCACATTGCATACCAATATATACCCAATAAATGGATATAAATTACCAGCTTTCCATTGCAATCGAAATTGAATCAATTGCAAATAACTTTTACTCCCAAACTAAATAAATCAGTTACACTTGTGTGCACTTGGACTTGAATGAAATCAATGATTGGAGAACTGTATAAACGATGAAATCACCAATTAATTTTCTCGCACACCTAATTTTTCAGTTACAGCAGTTGAAGACAATTTTCAATTAAGCATGCCGAAAGCAATTCCGTAAAATATCGCTAAATTAACGCTATTCGACGCGCTTTTATTCATCAACCACAAGAATGTGTGACTATTCGATTGAGTAAACATCAATAAAAAAACCTGTAAATTTATAATGGAACAGTCCGTTTGTCTATAAATACTGGAAATTATAGGATTTGATATCAGTTGATTTTGAAGAAGAAGTAAGAACAGAAGAAGTAACGTTAAAAATGCATTACAAGGTGATAATACGACATTATGTGTTGATTAATGAAACGGCGATTAAAGGTGATCAAATATTTCAGATACTTCATATTGCTGCAGTGACTTTTGTGATGGTCATGAAGATGAAGGCTCAGAATGTTAATTACAATGGATACCTTCATAACAACTATGGAATGGGTGATAGTGTCCCAGCTGCATCACAGTATTACAACCCAATTTATACTCAAAGGCAACAGACATTAACTGGACTGTCGTCACAGGTATGTTCGAAGTGCTGTTGTAATGGCAATTAAATGATTTGTTTGTAGTATCACGAATTATCTCCTATGACTCAAGACACCTCCTATCCTGAATACCTAACACCTTCATCACATGCTTTCCAACCCTCTTATCGTTTAACCCAACACCCACCTCAACATCCCCAACCAAAATTATATCCAAACCCATCTGAAACAGTCATTACTCCGGTTCAACATAGCACAGTTATACACCATGCTCCTTATTTACATACCATCAACGGCCAAAATTCTCCCTTTGTTGAAAAACTCGTCTACTTAAATGGAAAACCCCCCCAGATTAATATCCAACCAATTAGACCTTCTCCACCTCTTCATCAACGCCAAACCCACCCATTACAGAAACCTTTATACTATCAACAACAACCACAAAAACTCCATCCTTCCCAACAAGTGTACCCGCACTCCCAACGTGCCTTCCTTCCAACAAGACATCCTCAACCTATCAGACAACCACCATCTCATCAACGCGGTGAAAATTCAAATGACAAGAAAAGTGCAGAAGAAAATGATGAACGTGAGTCTGAAGACGTTGAAGAAGAGGATAATTCCGATGACACTGAAGAAAAAAGTGATTTAAATGATGAAAATAAAGATAGTAATGATTCAAATGAAGAGGTTGAAAAGTACCAAGATGAAGAGGATGCTGAAGAAGAAGACGAAGAAGAACGCCCAAAGTATACTAACTATTCCTTCGAGTTTAATTCTCCTGTAAGACAACAAAAAGGAAGAAATAAGAATAACGATGATGATAATGATGATGACAATGAGGACGATCATAGAGGAGGGTACAGGACACACGAAGATGTTGAAGAGAACGATGAAGAAGACAATGATGAAGATGGAAGTCGAAATAAATATGTAAAAAAGGTCCCTAAGGGTTTTGCTCTTTACAAAAATAGCAAGCAACCAATTGTTAGTAATCCACCTTCAAATATCACTAAATTTGATTATAAAAAGATAACTTTCACTACGCCAAGACCAACCCCAAAACATAAAACTTCAGAACCGAGGAACAAGAAATACAAAAAAGATGACTCTCAAAGCAAACCATCTGAAGTTATTCCAGTAACAACAAAACATATGTATCGGGAAAAATGGTATATCCTTCAAAAATCATAAACATATTGCTACAATTTTAAACTTGTTATATTTTTGTTATTCATTATTATATAAGTTAATAAATATATTATGTTTATAGAAATTCTTTTCTTTATATTACATTAAATAACCTAGTGAAGATGCAATGAGGCGTGAAATTAAATACCAATAAAATAATAAAGCCTACCTATAAGTTATATTAGGTTGGAATAAATTACTTTTACTTTATTACTGTTTTTGTTACTGCAGCGAATAACTTTCTTTGATATTACATAGAAATCCAAAAAGTTAATTTAATTGGACTGAAATAATTTTAATTTGGAACTTCCTCATTATGTGGTAGACTAACTCAACTGACGCCTAGAAAATGCAAGAATGAAAGTATGAGGAATAATTGAAATGTCATGATTTATGTCAACCATGGCTACAACTAAAAGAGTAGACTAAACCTGGAAGTACTTATGTCAGCTAAAATAATATTGACTGATATGGACGTAATTGTTATTATTTCAATACAATCTCTTGTGCTGGTGCTTCAAAAGTACTTCAATTTAATGGAATATTTCATATTGATTGGATATCAACGGTGATGGTGTTCAAATTAAATTAATTACTGTAATTCTAAGTAGAAGTGCATTTTGGTTTGGGGAGTAATTTTTAAGATGATTTTCTATATAAATAAGATTTGACATGGAGGGTTATTCATTGAATTTTGCAACTTGTCAAGTGCAGAAGTCTTCTAAACCATCTAAAAATCTTCTAAAGAATAAGAAATCAAGTGAAGAAAATGTTGGCTTTGAAAGTTGTAGGTTTTTAAGAAAACAAAATGATTTAAGTATGGAAATTTGAAGTAAATATTTACCAATTTTGTTTAGATCTGCTTATTTTGTGTTACCTTGACTGTCCATGGTGGTACTCCAAGCAAACGTGGATTATTCGATAGTAACTTTGGTAATTTTGGTAATAATCTCGGTGGAAACTTTGGAGGACATTCTGCATTTGGTACAAATAGCAACGGAGCCTTTGGAGGAGCCCAAAGTTATCCCGGAAATGACATAGGCGGACCATGGGACATGAATGGTTTCAACCAAGGACCCAATAATTTTGCTCAAGGACCAATTATCTTAGCAAAACCAATCGTTGTAAGTGTTCCGCATTTTGAAATTTATTACGTTCTACAAATTAACATAATTTCTTTCTGGCTCTAGATCCATAAAGTTAACTCTTACCCACCGGTCTCCCCAGCTGAAATCGCCTCTGCCATCTCTGCAGCTAAAGAAGCTACTAGCCAAGTCCTCCAAGCCCAGCAACGTGTCCAATTCGCAAAAGAAGCAGTCTTAAATCAACAACGCCTGGCAAGTCACAAAGAAGCCCAAGCTGCTATCACCGCCCAGAAAGCTGAAGCTGCAGCGGCTGTCCAGAGACAAGAAGCAAATGCAGCTGCTACCTCAGTAGTACTTGCCCAGCAACGTTTAGCACAAGCCAAAGCGGAAGTGGCAGAACATCAGAGAATTGCCTCGGCGAAAGAAGCCAAAGCAGCGCAGATTATTCAAAGAAGTGCCAATGCAGCTGCCCATGAGATTCAGAAATCTGGTAAGGACCTCATTGTAAGTCTAAAAGAGAAGAAGATAATTAGCTATTTGTTTCTGTAGAAAATGCTGATGCTAAGTTAGCTGCTCTTCAACGTTCTGAAGCTATAGTTTACAAACATGCTGCAGCTGCCAAAGATACTACTTTGTCAGCCGCCTCCGCTGCTGTTGCGGCTTCTGCTAGCCATTACCCACAACAGGGAGGACCATGGTTTAGTACACCGATTCACATTGGTGCCTGGAATTAAACATTCTTTTGTTTTTTGTTTCAAGAAGAGCTTTTTAGCGTTACTCAATTGTGTTAGAATATAATATTTCATAGTTTTAATCTATTCCTATGAGATTAACTAATTGTTTCTTGTTATATTTACACACTATATTATCTATAACGTGTATATTTTAATGTTTGCACCTTTATAATTCAATAAACACACAGTTTTATTCCTAATTCAATTATTTTCGTGTAATCAAAGTTGCCTGTATTAATGTTTCAACTCTATGCATGTAACCATAGTTCAATCTCAAGTTAACTAACAGCGTAGTCATTTAATGCAAATAGTGAATTGGAGTTATTATATAGTTTATGCACACTTTGGTGCGCATGAGTTTCCCGTCAACTTGGTGTGCAGTACGCATACGTTAATGAATCAAAGCCAATTTTAACATTCACTCACTTTGACATACTGCGCCTTGACTATTTAGAGTTTTCCCACATTTCACGTCTCGCTGACAAACTATATTTGCATGGCTTTCGTGCCAAAACATCAATCAAATTCAGATTACTTTTTGGCGATTGTGTGTCACACGAGAGAAAAACTAAAGAGCAATCTGACCAAGTAAAATCTCTCAGTGGGTTGCTGTGCTTGAAGATGATGATTAATTACGAACTTCTAAACCTAATTAATCATTCTAATCTATATAATGACCTGTAAAAGTCAAATCCGGTTGGTATCAACGCGTTTTGCATCAGCAGTAAACAAACAAGTCAAGCATCTGAATTTTTAGATCTGAATTTAGATATTAAAATATGCAATGAGCATTGTAATTCTCTAGCTACAAATATATCGCTCTATATTTGTGCTTTGCAAAATGAATGCAGGTTTGAAACGCAGCAAAAGTCACACGATGTTAACCACTAAGTAAACTTAATCAAACTGTAGAATAAAGCAAAAAATCAATTAATTTTCAAAGTACCTCGCAAGTTGTTGCTTGATCCATTGATTGTGTCTCAAACCACAATCGCATTTTCACCACAACACACAATGACATGACTCAACTAAGCCGACATCGTCAACCACAGACTTGGTCAACCCAATTCATGCGACATTATTTTCCGACGCATATGAATATGTACTTGAGGTCTGTATCAGGAGTATGTTGTAGCCTGTGTAGCAGGAGTAGAGGTTGAACATTCGTGCGTCGCTCGTGCTCATTCACTCGCTGCGCTAGCGCCAGTCGTTGTAGACGTGATCAGTCGGTTCGTAAGTTGACTTAACACAAAACAACTGCAAAGTCGCACCAAAGGGAACCTTGGAGGAGTTCAAACGCAATCAAATACCGTAGTCTACAACAATAGTAGACATATTTACTATATTAGGTTGTAAACAACAATTAAAGTGTAGTTTGTGAGTTTATAAGTGACTTAAGAAGGATAATTCCAACTTTATAAGTTTGGCGTGAAATATCTTTCTTCGAAGTTTAATTATATTGTTGTTGTTGTGTTTGTAAAGTCAATCAACATGGGTTGCGCCATCGAAATCGTCAAATATTTAGTGTTTATATTTAACCTGGTGTTTTCGGTGAGTATTGTATCAATAGGCAGTTTAAAGCCGTCCTCAAAACAATAACTTATCATGACGACTTGCACCTTCTACATTTTGCACCTAAAATAAGTTTAACAAATTCAACCAATAAAACATATTATTTTCTAACTTAAAAGTTGCTCAGTTTTTATGTCTTTTACTAAATTTAAAGTCTCGATGCGAATTATTTTTTCATCCAATGGCCATTTAATTTATTTGTTTTGGATGCTATTCTGTGCCGAATCGTTCGGAAATCGGCATTGGACATTCGTAAACGCGAATATTAATCCTCTGCAAAAAATGCGAAAATAAACAATATTGCAAAAGATCCACTCCTCCAATGGATGCCAATGTCGGCCGATGCGTTGCAGCTTCTTTCAATAAAAAACATCATTCTGGCAGGATGCCAACGCCAATAAAGCGCAAGAACGCAAATTTTGCGATGCATGGTAATCGGATAAAATGTGAATTTAGATTTAGAAATGTTTGGCAAGTACCTAAAAATAGCGGAGATAATAACAAGTAATGGCGTTGTAGCTTTCGAGCAACTATCGAAGTATTGGATAAGTAGGCTTGGACGATGTCTGATTGTTGCGACTAGCCTAACATTTGGTGGGAAAATATGCATTGATGGTGCGTAATAAACAATAGACCTAAATGAACATAATAATAAAATTATGTGCTGCGAATGGTGCTGGGCGCCGCCGCCTACCGACTAGGTAGGTCTGCGCGATGATGTAAGCGCCAAGAGTCGAGGCTATCTGGTTTGTTTTTTGAGGCAATTTGGAAAAATGCTGATCATGCACAAAATAAATTTGACCTTCAAGGACATAGGAATGTGTTGAACATATGTGTAATTATAGCACGAAGATTATGACAAAGTTGAATTTATTAAAGTGGCAATAATATTTCGTCATTATTAAGGAAATTAAATTCTGATAAACAAAAATGCTTGCTGTTGCTGAGAAGAGATACTTGAAAGTCGAGAAAAAATAAATAAAAAAAAGCAAAATAAATAATTTATATAAATTTTGTGCTTTTAGAAGCAAAATAAAATTGAATTTTTAAATTTTAATAGACAAATAAAATATTTAAATATTGATTAAATTTCTCCATCATTAAATAAATAATCACTTCCCGTTCCTAAAACTATAAAATGCTTTGTTAATACATAAAACTTAAAGTATTTTTAATGAACAAAACGCAATAGCATCTGCATTGCTATTGCAATGCTGAAAATATCCTCTAAGAGAATTAAGAAATAATGTCGCAACATATTTCACTAAATTGACTGCTTATGCAATAATCTCCTTGTGAAAAAATTCTCAAGTATTGAAAATATTTACGCCATATTTATCTGAAAATTCTAATTCAGAAAAGCTCAGGAAGTTTGCCCAAAGCCAAGATACTCTAAATTTAGCAGCATCATCATGTGATGCCATATTTCAAGAACCAGCCACTTCACATTTCTAACATTTTTCGAAACTATATATTTGCAACTAACCAAACATGAATTTTATTTTTATTATCTAATTATTAAACCCATTCGCAACATAATTAGAACTTATGTTGCAATGAATGTTCCAACATTAAGTCATGAGCAGACCTAAAATTAATGCACTGCTTTACATATTTGTTGCATTTCACCACACTAGTTGAATCATTATTGCACTCGTATGACATATTCTTGTTTGGCGATGTGAATGTCGACGCGACACACTTGCGGGATGTTCGGAAATAGTAATTATGTCATGTCACTTACCAGCACACTCACTTGTTTGCTATTAGTACCATGTTATGAAGAAGATATGGTGTTTAATGGTTATTAAGGTCGATTACGGTGCATTAAGTGTTAAATTATTATAAATATCAATATTATATAAATAAAATAGAAACTTAGAGAAAGGCATGCCATTAAATACGGATTTCAGTATTATTTTTTCCCTACATTGATGTAAATCATCTTATGATTTACATTTACCTCTATGAAAATCTGCTCAGTTATTTAGGGAAAATAGTCAATAGTATAGCATTGCTTCACCGATATTTATAAAGAAAAAAAAAACTGATTGCAACATTGACTTCAGACAAAAATTTTACAAAATAAATTTTCCTTTGGATTGCCTTTGTGTTTTTATTTGTTGGCCAGTATAATTAACGTTAATATTTTGAGCAGTATTACGAAATTTAATGTTTCACACTATTTGAAACATGAAAAAGCATAAATTAGCACAATAGTTGCGCACTTCCGCCTATTTTTCGCAGCACACATGAACTTAGCGCTCATTATTCCTCATGCAACAATAGTAGCATTACCTGGAACATGTGAAACCACGTGAAACCTAAGTAATAAACCGTTACCTCTCGTAATTGGAGGTCGCCAATTGCAGTTACAAGAAGCTCATATAAACAGCTTTGCGAGCTGTTGTTGATACTGTTTATAATTGTCATAATTACTGCGCCAATAAGGGAACAAACCATCTGTTCCCAACACTGTACAGTCTACCTGCATTATACCTGCGTGTTGTATAATTTCCATTTACGTTTATATTCTGCTTGTAAATAAAAACAGTACAGTTACTAGTGCTTTACATGGACATGGAGTGTACATAGGATTTCCTTCAATTAGATACCATGCAATACAAATAAAACAGACATTAAGTACACATTCATTGCACTTTGTTGAGTACGTTTCTCTTTCATTTTGAACATTCGAACACTGCCCAACTGAAGTAAAGAACCAATGTGATTGCGTATTTTGCAGAATGAACTTTTTATTCACGACTGGTTCAATGAACTAGGAAATATTTGGAATACTAATTTGAATACTCAACCTAACATTAAATCCTTTCTCTACCATTCCCTCATTATTTTGACCAAGCCACATTTACTATTGTTGGGAGATTGAATTACGTTAATGAGCAGAGACACTATGTTTGATTATATCAACTATACAATTGAATATTACCTTATTAATTTACAAGTGGAATAAAAACCAATTGGCAACACAATTGGTATCATCTAGTGCTAAAGCACGGTGCTGTCATGGTGATAGACTGTAATAGATCGACTAGAGTGCGCCAAGGTTATGCATAATTATTTAATTGCAATGTTTTATGGCAATTAGCATGTACACTTAGCACTGAATTTAAATATTTGCGTTTTATTATTATTCTCGGAGAACCACGTAGAGACAGTTTAATTAGTCACTAACACCTTGGCAATGGTCCCCAAATCAAGCTCTATTTTTAGTAAGATATATGAGAGTTAAAGATGATGCTTCGAAAATACTTGCCAAATTGTGAATTATCACAGCAAGTGTCCTCGTTTTATTAGCACAAAAATAGTTAAGCGACAGTTAACACATGCATCGTTAACACATAGTACTAGATTTACTTGAACTTGTCATATCTTATTACAGGCGTATTATTAAAATAACATTTAATAGGATATTAATCTCTGGTGTCTATTGTTTCAGCTGATTGGCATAGCCCTACTAGTGGTAGGCATCTATTTTCACTTCGATATGTCCTCTCTTCGAGCGAACGAAGGTGCTCCCTTATTTCTCGTTGCAATTGGAGCAGTAATTTTCATCATTTCCTTCTTCGGCTGCGTGGGTGCCATCCGTGGCAATAGCTGCATGCTCAAAACAGTAAGCATTTATCTCGCGCTCGCCAAAATCTACAACGTTTTCTGCTGCGTTGGCGTAGGAAAATGTCATCTAGGGTTAAATAAAGTGAACACATGCTGTAATCAATCATCTAGCGCATTCAGTCGCAGTTTTAAAGCGCTGATGTCATAGCAGGGAATGTGTGGCTTTTTGATAACCCAGGGAGATAATTCAAATTACACAATTACACATGTTTTCTATTCCAATCGTCGCTTTGAATTGAGTAAATACAGAGTGAAAGAGTTGTACTTGCGTCAAATGTTTTATCTTATTTTCAGTATGCCGGATTGTTGATTGTATTGTTAATCATCCAAATTGCGCTCGGGTCCTATGACTTTATTGCCTTGAAGGATGTCAAAGCTATTCGAAAGGATGTCGAGGAAAATGTGCAGGAAATGTTTGCCAACTACAATACCACTGTTGCTTCTAAAAGTGATATGGACGAATTACAACAATTGGTAATAACTTTCTATGTTTTCAACTGAGCAATTGTTAAATTTTTATGCTATTTTAGTTGTCTTGTTGTGGTGTGAATGGTCCCCAAGATTGGGTCAATAACATCCCACAAAGTTGCTGTCATTTTCCCAAGGACAATTTGAAGGAGGTCTGCACCCGTAACAGTGAATACCTCTCAAAGTATGGTTGTACAAAGATGGGAACTGCAACAATGATCTATGTCCTCCGTGCCATCGGTTATGTCCTGTTTGGTATTGGTGCATTCGAACTCCTAGGCATTTTCAGTGCATTCTATCTGATCAACTCTCTTAAAAATCAAGACAGAAGAGGTGTTTACGCTTAAGATAATTGTCCATATATTTAATGCAAATTTAATGGGAAATTTTAAAAAAATCATACAAACATAAACAACTACCGATATTTTTAGAACAACTTTATCTAAAACTAGTATCTAAATAAAGAATGCAGCGAACGATACGATTTTAAAAATGCACTTATATTGATTAAGACAATTAAATATTCTAATCGGAAAAGTTAATTGTTTGTGTATGTATAAATATGTGAAAAATGCATGAGGCATATATATAATTACTTTTATATGTTGTTTTATTTTTCTTTGAAAATAGTTTACTTTGCTTCTCCTAACTCAGTTTTAAGTGCATTGTATGCTACTAAAACAGGCCGGATATTTATTTTAAGTGATTTTCTTTTGTAAAATTTAGAAGACTGCCTCTGTTTATTATGTGTAAAATATAATGTAAAACAATATAAGCGTAAGTTTATCTATGAGTGTTTCAGTATATCGCTTCCATTTTTACAACTTTAAGGTCCCAAAATAAAATGTTTATATTTTAGAATTCTAACGTGTACACCTGTCACAAGTAAAAGAAGTGAGCAACTTGACTAACATGATATGTCATATTATTAAATATGACGCAATATTTTGACAATCAACTGATTAAGATTGATTAAAATAAACAAAATTGGTGGTTTGTTTGAAGTTTTGTTTTTCCTTCGCGCTTTATCATGCCCCCTTGTGGTGTTATTAACAACTAATATAGCGTACATTCAAACTCAGGTAACAATCACTTTGTCATTATGTGATCATCTTTCAATTTTCATCGTTAAATTTGTTGCCTCCCCTCAAACGGTAAATTTAAATTCAGTAGTTTTGTTCATCATAAAAATATAAACCATTTGAAGTGCAGTGCGCCTTTGCTCATCCTTAACGCGCACGCTCGGTGCGGTTATTCTGCCTTCTTGTTGACATTTATCGAGTTTTCCATTTCGTTATCGGCGAGCGCAAGGCGACCAAAAAGGCATAGTAATTTTCTAGCCGGGCGCGTTATTAATATATTCGGCCAGATACATTGCCGCCTACGATTTAACTACATTTTGCGCTTTAATCTAATACCACACTTTCTTATGGCACCAGGTGAAGAATTCGACAGTGGGATGGAGAGCCAAGAAACAAGTGCGAAAGACACTACTCCGGAGAAGCGAGCTGAGATTGAAAATGATTTGGACGATGAGGTAACTTCAGCATTGTTTGTTTCTTTAATTATATGGTTGTGTAATGTTGACAATTATCGTAATATGCTGGTTCATATGTGCATTTACTTCCAAGCACATTGCATTCTAACCTAACTTTCTGAACTTTGTAGCCCGATGAAACGGTATCTGAACGATTGTGGGGTCTCACAGAAATGTTCCCGGAGAGTGTGCGGAATGCCACGCATTCGGTGGTAACAAACACAGCATCCGGGGTGAAGAACATATATAACTTCTCGCGGAGCGCTATGTGGATTGTGTTTAGCACATCAATTATTTTGTTTGCACCAGTTATATTTGAAGTAGAGAGAGCTCAGCTTGATGAGATGCAGCGTAATCAACAGAAACAGGTTTAATACAACTAAATTAATACTGTGTTCATTCATTAAAAGTTTGTTTCTGCTTTGTAGTTACTTTTAGGGCCTAATACTGCCATGGCTGGGGGCCCAGGATCGCTGATGCCGCCAATGCCACGATAAATTGTCCGCAATTTCGACGATATTGAAAGTTAAATTACGAGCTTGTGTATATAACAAGGTCGTTAGTCAGTCCATGGCATTAATCCACTATTTGGTACAATGTATGAAACGCAAAATGAATGTAAACGTGAACAAAGGAAACCGCCTGCATTGTAAATTCTATTGGTATCAAACGTGAACTTGCAATCGCACATTTACCAGTTGCATTTTTTGTTTTACCAAATGTAAAATTCATTTGTTAGTTCATTTGTTTTTTTTTTTTAGAAAATAAATACATTTAGAAAACACGTTACTTGTTTTTGTTCGCTCATAAACCTTAAAAATGTGAGTCAGTAAAGTGAAACTCTGTTATTGAAGCAATGTTGCAATTGCTTTGTAATTAATCCTACATGTAATATTTGATACCAACCATAATTTATTGCTGTGTATTGTTCTACTTGAATTCTGCATTATATATGAAATTCTTGACTAGAACATTTATTTATGGCTGCTATTCATTAATCCTAACAATATTCAATATTTAGGAAATATTATTTAACAATACTATAAATACCTTGCAGTAATATACACATTTGTTCCTTTTACACTCCGAGTTGATGCATATTTCAATTAAAATAATCCACTGTGATAATTAAATAACAACAAGTAGAGATAAAACAGCCATCTACATGGAGTTATCATTTCAATGATTCCAACTGTTTGAACACTATAAATAACCTACCAGTATATTAGTCAATGTATTGCATTAAAAGAAGGTAGGATGATCACAAGTTGATTTGAAGCCACTTAGTCGTCGTCATCATCATCATCAGATGGCACAAATAGATCATTCTCTTCCAAAAATGATGCCATGTACTTACTAATTGTGGCTCCAATAAGTATCCCTGATACAACTGTGCAGATTACTCCCACAAGTCCAAAAGGAGTTCTAGGAGGTTCTGGCATGATTGCTCCTGACCTCTTTTTGTATGTTTTGAAGCGTACTGAATTAGTCACTCCTTTTCCAAGAGTTGTCCCAGTTAGTCCTGATGTGTGGTTGCTTAGGATGTTGGTTAATCGCAAGAGTCCGCTGATACTGGCTCCTTTTGCAGTAGTCATCATGGATTATTTGTTGTATGAACTTGGTTGGTCTGAATGGAGAGTGCTTAAAAATAAGATCTTGCTCGTTGGGTTTGTAGATATTTCGTTGCGTTGTGTTTGGGTTTTGTGCAAAATTGGTTTCCTTGCTATACCCGCTATATTTAACTCACTACATCACTTGTTCAAGGTGTATCAGGAGCGCAGCTGTACGAGCAAAACAGTGGAAATAGAAGGTAGCAGATTTAGGGAGAGAAGTATTTTATGACTAGCGCAGTAAAGAAATTATAATGTCGACCTCTTCATTGGAGAAACTAAACATGATTTGCTCAATTAATGCATTTGCGAATTTTCTATTTTGTTGTAATTTATAGTAATCTGTAGAAACTGTTCTTATTAATTAATAACCAGCTTGTAGTTGCACTTTTGAAGCAAACGAATGCTATTCAAGAAAATTTAAACCCTCTGATATCTTAGATAAGTATTATTAAACAATTTAACTCTAATTCTACAATTGCATTATAAATAATATGTTTATAATCTATTTATAGTATTTTATAGTATTGTAAAAAGTGATATACCAATAGAATTGAATATACAAAAATGTGGTCATCCCTATTAGGTATATTTATTTAAATTCTCAGTATGACTAAGTGTGGTTCCGAAGTGTTTAATATTCATTATTTAGGTAGAACTTAACTACAACGCTTACTAACTATTTATTTATATAACGTTTTCGGTTTGTTGCCTTCTTCAGTATTTCAATCTTGTTTCCTAATTTGCTCTCAGTTTGCCATTTTCCAAGGCAACAAACTGAAAACGTTTCCTAAATCAATATTAAATAAGTGTTATAATTAAGTTTTATTAACATAATTTTTATATTCCGTAGATTATAATTTTTATTATGAAATTGCATTTTTCAACTTTTGATTCATTCAAGTATTTCTTTAAAATTAATAATATACAAAACCAATTTTTTTAAACAAATAAATACCTATGCAAAAAATTTGTGTTAACTGTTTGCAAAATATGTTAATAACTAAGAATATAAATAGTTTAAACTATATAAACGTCTAACGGTACCACGCAAAAACCTCAGGTAAAGCAAAGGAGCATAACAGCCGTCCGACAACCGCACATATTACATTAAAACAAATCAAAAAACAATGAAGTTGTTAATCGTTTGTTTGCTAGTGATATCAGTATGCAACTTACCGGCAGAAAACGTCAATAATATACTAAATGTAAATTTACGTGCAGTAAATATATCTTGCGCCCCTATTCCTAAAGACTGTGAAGAAAAAGGTGGAAAAGTTGAAGATAGTTTCTGTAGCTGTGGTTGCAAAATATGTGTAACAAATTTAAGGTAAAAAATGTATTTGCACGAAATACATTTCTTTGAGCAGAACTATAAATAATTTTTTTATAATTAGAAATTACTTTGTCTTTGTAATAAAACTGTCTCTATTTTGTAAAGTGGTTTGTTTTGTCTTTTGAATAATATTCTTATATGCTATATAAAATATTGTCTACATATTGTACATATATTCTGATGTCTTAATGTATGAGATAATATATATATAATATAATATAATATATAAATAAATTTTCATTACTCAACATTTTGTATAAGCTACAAATTTCAAATATTCATGACGTAAGAGTATGTAGCAGGCCTATTGTTATTTTTGTCCAATAATTGCAAAAAAATTCTATAATATTCTTACAAAATATAGATACTGGAAGATTGCAATATAATAATGAATAATTTAAAACATTTTGCATTTAAAAAACTGTCAATCAAGTCAAATGCAGTTATTCTTTCAAATTTGAACCGCTAATACAGCTTTAACCTAAAAAAACTTCTCAATTTGCAATAACTTGGATTAATTTCTTAAGTTTCTTACCTTTTAAGTTGTTTTATCTCCTATAGTATCTTTTTAACTTCTCAGTAATAATCATAGTTATATGGAATTCTAAAATAAATGTGTTATCTTTCTTGAAATGGACCCAGAAGAATTGGAATTCTTTGCTGAAAAACAACAAATTAGTATTGTTCCTACATTTAACAGTAGTACAATCCACATGATAACAGGAGACATTGGTCCATTCAGAGCTGGCTTACCTATCAATGTACCAATGTGGATGGCAATCAGTCTTAAACAACAGAAAAAATGCAAGATTCAAGCACCTGAATGGATGGAAGTAGAACAATTAGAGAATTTAAAAGATAATGAAAAAACATCCAGGTAAGATCAATATTTCAATTTATAACACCTTACATATAATTCAAATCTTAAAATTTGAGAATATTCACAAAAATGCCAAGTGAACACTACATGGTTGAAGCAAAACTGTTGCTTGGACATGCAGCTGATGACATTCCACGAGCTGAAGAAATAAGAACCATCATAAAAGACATTTGGGATATTAGAATGTCCAAATTAAGAGCTTCTATTGATGCATTAATTAAAGGATCTGGATCCTATGCTGCTGTTGATCATCTTACACCAATGGAAATTAATTCAATTAGACCTATTTTGCCACATGCTTTGGATCAGTTATACAGAATGAGAAGTGTAGGTCTTACCTTTTACTTTATAAACCAAATGATTATTCTTATTTTTAGACTATGAAGCAAGGAGGCAATCAATCTCAAAATACCTCATCATTTGGAAATACTTCACATTCAATGAGTTTGTCTTCAAGGATGTCTAGTTCTATGTTTAGGAGCTCTCACACATAAAGGATTGCAGAGAATTGTGTGGTTGAAATACACAGTTGTGATTATGATGAATCCAGTAAGAAAATATCAAATCATCTCTAAAAAAAATGAAGCAAAATGTTGAGTCTACAGAGAAAGTTTTTTGTGTTGTCACACTAGAACCAACCAAAATTTACAGATCACTGCATTTGTACCATTGGACGTGTCCAGATCGGGTATATTTAAATAATATATTCTATACATGTACATAATTCGCTATATGCAGTGATAAACCTTTCCAAAAAACAATAAAATACAGCGTATTCCAAAAAGGAATGGTACAATAAAACAATCCTAGAAACTAAATTTACAGATTCACGATCCCCTTCATTCCGAATGTATCAGCACGTCTTGTGAAATAAAGGTAAAACCTACGCAATTAACTTTGAGATTATTCGATTAATAGCATAATAGTTATAATATATATTCGAGATTAATCACTAATTTTCGCGGTGTTGTTCTCGGCAATGTGATTTTGTGAGGCAGCATTTTCGTTTGCATGCATATTAGCAATAGAGAGCAAATGTCTAGTGCTGGATCCACTGGTGTAGCTGTCTTGCGAGCTACGTGCACTTGCGTGCGATATTGGCGTACCTGGCAGACGCTGTGGAGTACTATCTACCGATGAAGTAGGCGCACTAGGTTCATATATACCATCGGCTGGTGTTGCTTCATCTGGAGTATAGTAATCCGACTCATCCCCGTCTTTCTTTGAGTGTTTCGAGTATTTTTCATGCTGGGAATCATCCGCGTCGTCTGTATCGGCACCATCAATGGATTCGACTACATCTTCGATATTTAAAGCTACATGTCGAGGTGATGCTTTGTTCAATAGTGGAGACATTTTTTCAGCTTCACTGTCCTCATCAATAATCTATTCATATTTAAAAAATGTATGTAATACTTCTGGAAAATAAATGGTGTTTAGAAGTTACTCACATCTTCTTTATCTTTCTTTTCGTTAACATGCTTCACAACGATCTCCTTGTCCTTACTCTTGGAATGTTTACGACTGTGCTGGTTTGAAGTGGAATTTGAATTTGTGGTATCAGTAAGAAGCAAACTCTTTGTTTCTTTTTGTTCGGCGAGCTCGCGTGGTGAATCCTCTGAATGTGTAGAAAGAAGAACGGCCATGCCGAATTCAGGCGCGTTGTCTTCCTTAGCGGACTTGGATTTTGTTGTTGAGCCGTTGAGGATTTTAGCTGCTTGAATTGCGGATTCGTTTTCGGGTGTTTCTACCAGATCAGGCATCGCAGCGGGCGCGCGTGAGATACAAGGACCGTTTAGAGCTTCGATTAGTGAAACGGCTTCATAACCGATTGGAATGTTTTCACAATTTCCCTAAAAATACAAAATACCAATAAAAATAGTTATAATCTAAATCTACCTGCACGTCAGTTGACACTTCCGAAACTGTTCACACCCAATTACATGTTTCAATTTTCAACTAGATTATTATAGAAGCTAATTGAAATTTGAAGAAAATTAGTATACACTTCATAATAGCGCATTTTAAATGTTCAAACAAGTACAAATATAAAGTTGCAGCTTAATAAAACGTATAGTTTTACGTACAGTACGCCAGTAATGCTCAATAACTCAAAGATACGCAATTCTTATTAAATTCAACATCAACCCAATGAAAGAAATTAATTTTTTGATCTTCATTGTAAAATAGATCCTTTTCTACTTACATCCGGTGGACTAACTGGTGGAATCGCAATATTCCCAGATTTCTGCAACGCTCTAATCTGCAAAAGCGCCCTGAAGGGTGCACGACATATTGGACAATTGTTGGCCTGATAACGTAAGGAATCAGCACAGGAATTGCACAAACAAAGATGCCTACAAGGTAAAATTAAAGTGTCACGGACATCGCACATGCAAATCACACATTCGGAGCCGTTATCTTCGGTATCATCATCGGTACACTAAAATCAATACATATATTTGTGAAAATAAACCTACTAATGGAATATTATCATTGTATAAATACCTTGTCATTATTCTTATTCTCAATGCCATAAATCTCCTGCAACAAATAACATAAACCATCTACAAACAACTTTTGTTTCAACGCCTTAAGCGAATATGTTCCATCCGACATCTTCTCGACTGTTGCATAGGTTGCATGTGATTGACGATAGTCATCAGGACCCTCATCAGCAACGCAGTGGATTGCAATTGGAATGACTTCACGATCCATGTCGTACAATAATTCATCTTCATTGTACCTAGTCGGATCAAAAACGTGCAACATTTGGCAAAATTGCTGATTTGCACCGCGTTTGTAACGATACGATTCGCTTGTTGTTTTTGGATCCCGAGGAATATAACGACTGTAATTTACGGCGTCAATATTGTTGTAGTTTTTAATTAGTTAAATAGATAATATTGACTTACACTGCACCAGCTGATGAATAATCTTCCATAGCTAAGTAATAAATAGTAATTGAACATCTGACATCACAATCAAAAGTAAATTCAATATTAAAATTAATTGATTTGCCAAGTTCCACATCAGCATCACCACCACCTCTGTCAATTCTTGGCTTGACATAATCAACTGGTGCTCTGACAAATCTCAGAGATTCCTTCCGAATGTTGACTAAACTTTTTAAGGTTTTTGTTGGTTCACTTGGTTGTGGAGGTGGATATGGAAACTAAATTACAAAGTATTCAACATTCTTTTGCTAAAACATAAATATTTTGTTAACTTACAGGTGTAGGACGTGATCCTAGAAAGTTCAGATCTGTATTCTCTCCAAACAAGTAAGATTCAGGTTGTGGTGTATCAAATCTCTCTCCACCCATTATAAAATGTGTACCGAAGTAGTTCCCTACAACATTCACAATGTGCATAGGAATATACATGTTATTGTTATTAAAACTTTTGTTGATTGTTTTGAGGTCAACATACCAGATCTAGGTGGATATCGATAAGCATGATGGTTGACCATGTCCACCTCTTCCACGCCCGCATTCTGTCGACTCGTTATTGCACCCATTGTCTACTAATATTAAATGCGTTGATATCTAAATGAAATTGATCAGCCAGGCATTGTAGAGTCTATTTTCTTCTGTTCATTGCGACTGTCGAACGGCTGGATTGTTGGATACGATCAAAACAATATCAGGCTGGTGCGCCCAAGTTGACACTTGATTGACAATCTTGTACATGCCTGTCACTTTATTCAAAATTAATATATAATATAAAATCTTGTAATTAAATTTACTGTTAAATTAAAAAACAAATATTAATGTTAAATAATAAAATATTTAATATTTGTTATTATCCAATAAAAAATATTTTAAAATCTATGTGTATACTGTGTTGCATAACTTAATATATTAAAAAGCAAACTTTTAAAAGTTTCATGCGTTAAATAAACTAATTATGCAATTACTAATATTGATATTTTTATTTAATTTTAAATAAAAAGAACAATTTCTGTAAATTACATTTTTATAAAAACATAATTGCGTAACGCGTTGTATACAACAATTTCTAAGAGTAATAAAATTTTTAATTAAATTTAGTCTGGCTCAATTTAAATGCCATGAATTGTGGAGCAGCTGAGAAGTTGAAATGAATTACGAAACGCAAGAAATGTGTATGAAAATGTGGAGATATGAAAATAACGACACGCGGCCATAGACGGCCTCGACGCGCGACGTCGCGACGCATAGTTATACTGACAATGCTCTAGTGTGCTTACCACGTCCTGTTTTTCCGCGGTGCCTTCGCGTCCTGTGTTGAAAAATTATCTTATATGTCAAAGACAATACAGATGAGATTCCTTTGTACGAAATAATAAATCTTGTGACACAAAAAAAAATGTCAAAGCAAAACCCACGCACTGACTTTGCATCTAGTTGTATTATATTGACGTCTTAGAATTATATTAAGTTTCCAATGAAGGCAACATTATTTATGTCTATAAGCATATTACTCTTATCTCTAGAGATAAATTAAAAGCAAATGGAAATCTCCTCAAATTTAAATAAGAAAAGTACGCTGTTTCAATCAAATTTATATTCCTTTTTGTAAAATAAAGAAGCTTTTCTCGTTACTTAATTATTTTTTGATTTAAGAAAATAAAGAAATAAATAAAATTGAATCAATAATAAAGTTTTCTACTTCCGGAATCAGATTCACTTAGCTTTTATCGACTTTGTTGGCTTTAAACTTAGAAGACTTGCAGTGAAGTGTCGTAAAGTGTTCAGGATTTAAGCTGGTGTAATTTATGGTGGTGTAGGGTGGAAAATCTTGTGCGGTGTGTGCAGAATTAGCCGAATAAACGAGCGTGTTCGATGGGTGTTTAAAGCTATAACAAAACTAAATTGAGCACTTAGAAGCGCGCAAACTACGCTATTGCAGCGACGCTAAAACCTGTATAAGTGACCCGTGTCTGCATTGTGCCTGTAAAATAAAATTTTATTATGCCCTCAGTGCAGAGAATATGAAAAATATTCATATCTGTATTCATAATTTCATCGTAAAATTTGAGGATAACAAGTTTCGAACTCTTTCTTTCTAATATCAGATAATGATGAAACCTCTCTGCTTAAAAATTAATTTAGCAGGATTTTAAAAGTTGAATAGTATTTCAAGTTCTATTTGGCACAATTCTAATATTAAACCTTGATTGCCTACATTATTTGTTAATAAATTATGACTTCTATGATCATTTTTATTTTGCAAGAAATTAAATAATAAATTGTACCAATAGATTGATATAACAAAGCTGTGTGCACAAAGTATTAAATTTCTTTATTTTTAAGATTTAGATAATGAGGAAACTGAGAAAGTTTGGATTGTGATGCTTAATGGTTTGTGAAGAATTTCTTTAATTCCAAGACTTTTAAAGTAGATCCAAAAATGTTTCCTAGAAAACTGACTGGAAAAATTAGTAAATGGCAAATGATTAGAAATATTATTTAATGGCCAGAATAATGTTAATTGAGTTGATTAATTTGAGTTTAAAACCATCAAAGATGAAATTTTATGGTATTAGAATAAATTAGTCGTTTTATTCTTTATCTTTTGTTTACCTACAAAACATTTTCGATTTTCTTCAATATAATTTCTCAGAACTATTAATGAATACCAGACATTTTGTGACTTGATTAAACTTTATTTCGAGTAGAACTAAGAAACTTTGCTTGTTTACATTATTTTTCTATGAGTTTCCAAAGACGAATTATTTTTATTTCAATGTATGGTCAAACAAAATTTCATCTAATATAATGAACATTCGACACCAAAATAAACATAACTTCTTTTTAATGTAGTAATATTTATGATTTCCTCAACATTTAATTGAAGTCAATAAATAGTGAAAATTAATTGTCTTTAAATACGTTTCTAATAAATTGTCAAAAACTAAAATAACATAGATTATTTTATTAGTAATTTTGTTTATTAAAAATATATTGCTTTTAGCATGTAAATCTTCCATCATACTTTGTAAGCACTGAAACAACTTGCAAGTCAATTACGTCGAAGGAGCGTATTCCTGGTAATTAGAAAATCTCGTGTTATGGCAGTTGTGTAATTACACGCTGCTGGGTATTGCGCTTCGGTTGAGCGAAACGATTAGTACACTATACAAGCCGCAAAACACTTACGAACGCGAATGTTTAGCTGCTTTTACCCTGAACCTGCAAACTTTTAGCCTACATTATTGTTTTTGCCTATTGTAAGGTTGCGTCCTTGGCGATCTGAACTAGAGATATGCTAAGGTAATGGAATATTTATTAAATGAAATGGTAATGGGTGAATTAGAATATTTGAGAACCAAAATAATTAAAAAAAGCTCAATAAGTTTTTCTAATAGTAGAGAATTAATTTAAAAAAAAAATTGGTGACTTAGATTTGTCTGTGATTTATGTGGAAAAATAAAAATAAACTTGTATATAAAGGAAAATAATGTTGCATTGGCTTCTTCAGGATAGAAGTTTGTTTAGGTTTAATAAAAATATTTCAATGGAAAAAGTTTTCTTGAGAATTTGTAGCAGGAGGGAAGTTAAAAGCAAATAGAATAAATAAGCAATTAAAACTTTCAGAGCTTACAAACTATTACTAAGTGAAAGGAAAGAAAGCAGTAAGAAGTTATTAGGATTAGATAATAATTGCAGCATAATTTTATAGCTATTTATTCTGTTTATTGCTTTATAAGCTTATGTTGTAATCAATTATTCAGCATTTATTATATGTTTGGTTATTGTTAATATTGATAACAAATTAATTTATGCTTTCCTTTTACTATTTTTGTTTATTTGACAAATTTTAGTTTGTTGCCTTTGACAGAACATTGTTGACAATTTCATAGAGAACAATTTGTTTTTTTAATTTATTGAACAATTTTTAACTAAACCAATTTGTACAAACATATTCAAATATACATGTAATTGAACAGAGTAAAGTTGGAATCAATAGCCAATAGCTTTTAAACTGATTGAGACAAATACGTAATGGTGATTTAACAAAACTATCTTTGACATCACCACAATAGAAATCAATTTTATTTAGTCAATTTACAATTTTTCCTAAAGCCATATTCGAATTGAATTAATTAGTTTTCCAAATCAATACAATATGTATATATTTCTCTAAATAACAAATGTATTTTCAATTTTAACTATCAGAGCACAAGTTGATTTATACCATTTATCCGCATCCCTGCAAGTGACAGCTTGGCAACAGAGTTAGGCAACGCGCATAATTCTGACGTTACCAGTCATCCTAGGTTTGCAGGCTCACAATGCATCATCCTGACAAATTGGCTGTCCTACCACTGTGGGGGCAAATTATAAACGCGCAAATTATCAACTTCTAATTATTGTTTACTGTATGTTCCACTGTACACAATTCCACAATATGTACTCAAAATTAACAACTGACTAACCGGAGAAAGGGTATTATTACTTGCTGCTAATTGATAATTTCAATAACAACACGATTTAAATAAAAATTTGTTATTAATCAGCGGTTTAACTGAAATAAATTTCATTTATTTTTAATTTGTTGCCGTCATAATTATAAATTATACATTAATGGAATAATATTTGTCGTTAATATTTGGGTTTTAATTGAAAACCCACCAACGTATTAGGATAAATTTAGTTTGGCACGTTTTGCTTGTGTATTACCCCTAACCATAAGCAATATAAATTAACGAATCATAGTTGTAAGGTACTATTTTTAAGAAAACAATAAACCGAAAACATTTTATTTATAAATAAAAAGTAAGTGTAAAAGTAAAAAGATTCTAGCACAACATAATTACATTGCTGCTGCATTTTAAGTGCAGAATTTTGAAAGAAAATATGAAACCTTTTTTTTAAATAAAGTAAACGATGTTAGTCGTGTGATTAAATGTTTGATTTTTGTTTTTAGATTAAATTTTGGTTGTAATTTTATAGAATGTACCATAATTTAATTATTTAGAATTAAAATTTGATCCAAAAACTTTTTTTACAATTAAAAATTAACCGGAAGCGCCTAGAAGAAAATAGTCGACACCATTAAATTCAGCACATCTAAATTAGTCAAGAACGATTAATTATTGTTAGAAAATAATCTCGTTTAATGCGTCGCACTTTTTCCCGGCTGTCATAGACACTTTGGTTGCATCACGACACTGTTGTCAATTGCACTGACTGATCGACTGATTCAAAGGCACAAAAGCACCGACGCCCCCACGTCGTCGCTCTATGGGACGATGTCTGCTGATAAAACTTCAATAGCAGTGCAGCGGGTGAAATTGATGATGCCAGAGAACGAAGCGAAAATGCTGTAATTGACTGGGGTTGATTCCGTCCGCCTAGATAGGTTGCATTTTTAATTAAATGTGCTTCTAAATAGATTAGGAATTATACTAAAGATGAATGAGGAACATTACCTTATTGTTATTTCAGTAAAATTAAATTTTGCTTGAGATTATGCAACTAAACATACATTAAATAGACATTAGCAAAATGACATTAACGGCACACAACTCGATGTTTTTGATTTTAGTGTTTGACTAAAGTTTGGTTGAGATTTGATATATTATCTCATAACTTTCGTAATTTTTATTGGATTATTTAAGTGTATTTAATAACAATTTGACAATAGATCTTTAATTGCTCCAAAGTTATTAAAGCAATTTTGAACGTAATTGATTTGGTATGAGTTGATCAATACAATACTACTATTAAAACTTGTCACATTTAATTTTTGAATTACAATTTATTTCAAATCTAACAATTTAAATTTGTTTTCGATTTATTTACGCGACTGCAATAGTTCGAATCACTTGACTCATGGCGCGCATGGCGACCAGAGTCTGATTCTATAATTTAAATTTTAAGGAATAGTAAATAAAAAATAATTTATCTAATTAAGTGTATCTGTATAAATAATAATGAGTAAATAAATTGATTTTCTTTACTTTAATTAAAATTAAATGTCCAGCAATTCAAAAACAAATTCGTATTAACTTACTTACTGAAACTTTTTTTTCTTGAATAAATCTCTCTCAAAATATGTATTCAATAGTTCATTTATATAAAATTTAATTCACTATTTTTTGCAGAAAACGACATAAGAAAATAACACTTCTATGCTGTCAACACTTGCCAACTATCAACCCTCTATGGGAAATGCAAAGAAATGCGCCGTAACGACGGTTACGTTTAAGGTAGTTTTAACTTGTTCTAACTTGTTTCAACTCTTAAACCTGGTCATTTATAATGTGAGAAGAATTTTTAAAGTATTGATAAAGATATAACAAGTTTAAATAGATTGTTATTGTTTAGACAATAATGTAGATAGAATAAGTTATTGTTGACTAAATTATACTATTTGATACTAAATATAAATAATCTTCAAAAATTTTCTTCACAATTTAACGGTAGGAATTGTTTTTTCTTGAATGGTTTAGTTGACTTTTAATTTAAATATAAAATTTGATTACAATTCTGCAAGTTTTGCTTAATAATTAATAAATAAAATTACTGGTTTTTATAAATTTATATTGTTTGGACGGTTAATACAACATTTGTTATAAAATATAGTAAAATATTTTTGATAAATGTGTGGCTGTTAAGAATAAGAATTGATATGAAATAGATCAATTTTAATAATAGAAATTAATTAAATAAAAGTTTTAAATTTTTTACCAGCTATGCTTGTTCTAGAAATTTTAATTAATGTTAAGAAACTTCATTAGTGTAGAAAAATTGCAAGATAACATCATAAGTAGAAATTATACTATACCGATTACCGACACCGTACTTAACCTCCATTCCACTATACTGCATCAACTACCAGGGTTATTAGCAGTTATTGGGTCTAAATTCTGTGAGACCATGTATAATATTGTACCCCAGCAGGATTTGTACCCGTGCTCTCAGAATATGCCCAATTAATTCATACATTGCCGTAGTTTTGCCTCGATATAGCTTTGTGTTGTTTTTCCTTTTTATTTTAACAATTTTTTTTACATAATAGTGACGTATTGAAATAAATTTCTAATAAAATATTTGAACTATTTATATATACTAGAGTAAAAAAATCTCAACACCTTCAGCCGTAGTGATTGTCTAAAAAAATATTTTTTTATTCTATTTTTTACAAGTATGTTTCTCTAGTTATACGATCCGGTTATTTACCAACTTATATGAACACCATTCGAGGTTGAATTCCGCACTGCGCCTGGAAAACGAAAGAAATTTATGATATCGCTACTTGTTCCGCATGTCTAAATACACTCATGTCCGCTCACTTAAGCACCCGTCGAGGTTATTAACCGGATGTTAAAGAAAATGGAAATACGAGCTTGTGCCAAGTTAACGAAAAACATTTGCTTCATAATGTGTATGAGTAAAAATCATCGCTGCCCTTGTGTTTATTCTCATTCCCTTTATAATTTAGACATGAAGAGAATTTTATGTTGCGCACAGATTAACAATTTGTCATTGTAAATAAAATAAAACTTTACGTAAAATTGTAATATAAAAATAAGTTAGTTTCTAGGAAAGAACAGGAAATTGAGAAGATTGGGATATATTGAAAAGTAAAACTGGAAAATGAAATGAAGAAATTTATTATGTTGTGTGCATAATGTGAATTTATTTATAAAACATTAATACACGTTTTGCCTAGTTAAGTACTTTAATTTTTTTTGTTAATTATTACTGGAAGACGAAATTCAAGGTATGAATATAAAATTTACAAATTCACTTACATAAATATAAGCAATAAGCATTTTTTGTTTTATTTATTATATACTTTAGTATAATATTTTACTTTAGTATATAATAAGTCAGCCTTTATTTTGTGTCCACAAAAATATAAAAAAAAAAAAAAACAAGAAGTTTTTTTTTTATCTAAATTGTCACTTTATTATTATTTTACTCTAATTTCTAATAAATAATAAAAAACAAAAAAACTTTTATTGAAAGTTCTGAATTGCATGAAATAATATATTAAATGAGTGTAATTAAAAACACATAAATTGGGCACCAAAATCTTAAATAATTATGTTGTTATTATACTTTACAAAAAGTATATAATTTCAAGATAATTTTTAAAAATAATTTTATGTGTTTTATTGCAATATTTTTTATCATTCAGCTGTATTTATAGGAATTGCCATCATGTCATTTTAAAGTCGCAAGTTCAGTTGTCTAACTAAAATTACAATTCTCTTCCAATTGTAATTTAGTCAACTGCAACCCATAAAACTAGAGTTAATATAAACGAAGTTTTATTTCTCTTAAATCGCTCTAAACTAACTTTTCTATAAACAAATCTTCATTTGTTAATTTTATTTATTCCTTTCTAAATCTATTTCAAATTACTTAAACTTTATAAATTCATTCATTAACTTCCTTTTATCTCTTTAACAACTAGAAAACAGATACACAAAGCAAAATAAAGACCTAAATGTAAATTTAAGAGTTTGTAACGCTCGCCGACGTTTTCTAAACACACGATAGAGTGGTACCATCGTTGAATTGCCTGCATTTTCTGCACCGTTTCATTAGGAGATTTTGTTCCGAGTGCACAATTCCAGTTGACGATAACGTTTCGACCCGGTGCGAATGGCGCAAATTCGATTCCGCACGCTAGACTTGCGCTCAAGAACTGAAACAAAAGACAAAGCCGGATCAAATTTCATGAATAAATTACAACAGGCAAGCGTCTTACCGTCATGTTAAAGTCTTTACACTGACTGAGCGTGAAATATTATAAAGAGAGAAAAAGTTGACAAAATAGATGGAAATTGATTTATTAATGGCGATGCATATTTTAATATTGACACTTGAAATGTCTTTTGATATTGTAGTGAAAGAATGCCAAAAAGAGGAAAATGAAAAAATTGATATTGAAAAAGATGAAAAGGGATGAGATGAAATATTATAAATCAATATTTTGTGACAAAATAGAAATGATGAGAAAGGAAAGAAGTTGCGTTAGTGTGAGAAAATACAAACTTTTCTCATGCACCTACAGAATAATGGCAAGTCAGGATTGAGAATGAAATCTTTCTTCCAATGCCAAAAGCACAAAATGTGTATCATTTAAACAACAAATAATCAATGAAATAAATTCTTCTTCAATATGTAGAAGCTAGTAAATTAAGAAAATAAACGCACGGCTCAAAAAGCAGCTCCGGATTTATTTATTTGACAAAAAATATTACTAAAAATACCAGAAACTAAAAAACAGCTAAATAGTACATTCTCATATTTATTGAGACCAAAATATTTGTAGTAATTCTTGTTTTTAGCTTATAGTTGCGCTAGATTTTTGGCGCTTGCACCAGCTTCAAATTGAATCCAAAAATTGTTTAAAATTCTGTTTAATTTTTTACATTTTTTACAAGTTATTTTAATAGAAAACATACAATGTAAACAAATAACATATATTTTTTTAAATTTTACTGTTGTTTTTTAAATCATATTATTAAAATTTTATTATTAAGTAAGATAGTCAATTAACAATTGAAAAGTGTAAAATTTAGAGATAATTTTGATTACGATTTAATTACACTGCTTACTTATTTAATAATAAATCGAAATAAGAAAATAAATTGTAAGGTTTTTGTGCCAAAAAATAGATTCTGTAAAATACTGTGTTTGTTTTGTTTTTTTTTTTCTTTTTCTAAAATTTACTTCTGAAGTGCAGTAAAGAATTTGAGAGAAAATATTCTTATTTTGATACAATAGAAAAGTTTCAAATGTACTGATTTTAACAGCCATAAAATAAACTCCAGCAAGTTGTGATTGTAACACGTGAAGAAAATTCCACCATAAAATAACTGGTATTTTTATTTTGGTATTTTAACTAATTTAATGATCTTGTTTTTACCAATGTATTTGTCGTTTAGCGTTTCCTTTTATTTTTTAAATCAAATTGAAAAGATTCGGTGCCAAAAATAATTATTACATGTTATAAAATACTGTTTTTTATTTTGTTTCTCTCTAAGTTTAGCAGAAGTGTAGTGAAGTATTTTATGTTAAATATAGTGATTTCAATACAATACAAAAGTTTACAACGTACAAAAAGTTTTAGTTGCGACACGTAGAAAACCATACAACGAGGTCAAACACGGCATTAGCAACGAAGTCTAGTTTTCTGGCTCATCGGTCGCGACACGACTTTCCAATTTTGCAAAATAATTCCGCCACTCTCAGCGTAACGACGAAAGCACAAAGATGCAAATGTATTCTGATTAGGTTTTCCAAAAGTAATTATTTTGCGTCACACTTATAACCACCGCTGCCTTGAAAATTGCATTCCAAATTTGAACAAAAAAGCTACAAAAAAGATAAAAAACAAATGCAATAAATAATTGCGCGATAAAAAGTGTAAATTAGTTGATTTTTTATTTTCTAGTCAGATGATTTTACGCTTGATTATTCAGAGAAAGATAATTTGCAATATAAGCCTCTAGGGACAAACCAATTTTATTCCTTCACATGTACGATCTAACATCTTTTCCATTTTTGCACCTATTTCCCACCTCAGCTCTTCACCCTTTAAGGATGCCATTTACCATTTTTTGCATTATTTCCATCAAACCACTAAATTCTGTCATCGAATCAAGAAAATTACTTCGACGATAAACCCTACCTATTCCTTTAACCGCTTCTCAATAAAAATTAATTTATTCAATAAATCTTGTCACATCTTTAAGCTAACTTTTTTCGCAAAGTGTAACTTCACACCAGTTTGCTTAACGAAGAAATAACAAAAAAACTACATTTGCATTCCTAAGCGAGTCATTGAATTTCATGAGATGCTCGTAATTTAAATAATTAGTTCATTTTCTCATCAACGGCGTGCATCTAATGTGCACACTTACTATCTTTCGTGCGCTCCACTTGACGGCTTTTCCATTATTGCGCAGGCGGCAAAGCCAGAGTCTTGAAAGCAGCGGTTTTTGAAAGTCAGCTTGAGAGTGGTATTAAAAGATTTTTTCGCAGTTTTGAGGCGGACATTATTCTCATCAAAGATTAGCGAAGTGTGAGAGTAGATGAAATAAAATTTTATTAGCTCGTTGAGGGAAGTACACAGAGAGAAAGATGAGGAAGATAAAAAATGTTTAGACAACGAAAACAACGTGCTTGTTTGCAATATAAATATCAACAATGGATGAAGATGGTAGTAAATTGAAATATATTGTAATAAAAATAAATAGATATCAAATGTA